>OU342741.1:133410858-133548889 GCA_910589775.1 Avena eriantha
CTCTAGTGGATCCATATGTGGTTTGTGAAAAGAACACACATTCAATGACACCGTTGAATCTGTATGGGGTTCATGAAAAGAACAGACATGCAATCACATTGGTGGATCCATATGTGGTTCATGAAAAGAACACACATGAAATGACACTGGTGAATCCACATGTGGTTCGTGAAAAGAACAAACATGCAATGGCACTTGTGGATCCACGTGGTTTATGAAAATAACACACATGCAGTGACTCTAGCTATGGTTTATTAAAACAACACACATGCAATAACACTGGTGGATCCATGTGGTTTGTGAAAAGAACACACATTTCAATGACACCGATGGATCCATATGTGGTTTGTGAAAATAACATACAGGCAATGACTCTAGCTGTGCTTAATGATAAGAACAAAGATGCAATGACTCTAGCTGTGGTTTGTTGAAAGAACACACATGCAATGACTCTGGAGGATCCATATGTGGTTTGTGAAAAGAACACACATCTCAATGACAGTGGTGGATCCATATGTGGTTAATGAAAAGAACATACATACAATGAACTCTAGTGGATGCGTATGTGGTTTGTGAAAAGAACAAACATGCAATGAACTCTTGTGTATCCATATGTGGTTTGTGAAAAGAACAGAGATCTAGTGACTCTAGCTGTGGTTTTTTAAAAGAACACACATGCAATAACACTAGTGGTTCCATGTGGTTTGTGAAAATAACACACATGCAATGAATCTGGTGGATCCATATGTGGTTTGTGAAAAGAACACACATTCAATGACTCTGGTGGATCCACATGTGGTTTGGGAAAATAACACACATGCAATGACTCTAGCTGTTGTTAATGAAAATAACACACATACAATAAAACTGGTGGATTGGTATGTGGTTTGTGAAAAGAACAGAGATCAAGTGACTAGTTGTGGTTTATTAAAAGAACACACATGCAATAACACTGGTGTATCCATGTGGTTTGTGAGAATAACACACATGCAATGACTCTGGTGGATCCATATGTGGTTTGTGAAAAGAACACACATTCAAAGACTCTAGTTGTGCTTAAGGGAAAGAACTGAGATGCAATAACTCTAGTTGTGGTTTATTGAAAGAACACACATGCAATGACTGGTGGATCCATATGTGGTTTGTGAAAAGAACACACATTCAATGACACTGGTGGATCCATATGTGGTTCATGAAAAGAACACACATGAAATGACACTGGTGGATCCACAAGTGGGTTGTGAAAAGAACACACATGCAATGACTCTAGCTATGGTTTATTGAAAGAACACGCTGCAATGAGTCTGGTGGAACCATATGTGGTTTGTGAAAAGAACAGGCATGCAGTGACACTAGTGGATCCATATTTGGTTTGTAAAAATAACACACATGCAATGACACTAGTGGATCCACATGTGGTTTGTGAAAAGAACACACATGCAATGACTCTAGCTGTTTCTAATGAAAAGAACACACATGCAATTAAACTGGTGGATCCATATGTGGTTTGCGCAAAGAACAGAGATCCAATGACTCTAGCTTTGGTTTATTAAAAGAACACACATGCAATAAGACTGGTGGATCCATGTGCTTTGTGAGAAGAACACAAATGCAATGACTCTGGTGGAGCCACATGTGGTTTGTGAGAAGAATAGCCATGCAATGACTCTAGCTATGGTTAATGAAAAGAATAGAGATGAAATGACTCTAGTTGTGGTTTACTAAAAGAACACACATGCAATGAATCTAGTGGATCCATATGTGGTTTGTGAAAAGAACACACATTCAATGACACCGTTGAATCTGTATGGGGTTCATGAAAAGAACAGACATGCAATGACATTGGTGGATCCATATGTGCTTCATGAAAAGAACACACATGCAATGACACTGGTGAATCCACATGTGGTTTGTGAAAAGAACAAACATGCAATGGCACTTGTGGATCCACGTGGTTTATGAAAATAACACACATGCAGTGACTCTAGCTATGGTTTATTAAAACAACACACATGCAATAACACTGGTGGATCCATGTGGTTTGTGAAAAGAACACACATTTGAATGACACCGATGGATCCATATGTGGTTTGTGAAAATAACATACAGGCAATGACTCTAGCTGTGGTTAATGATAAGAACAAAGATGCAATGACTCTAGCTGTGGTTTGTTGAAAGAACACACATGCAATGACTCTGGAGGATCCATATGTGGTTTGTGAAAAGAACACACATCTCAATGACACTGGTGGATCCATATGTGGTTAATGAAAAGAACATACATACAATGAACTCTAGTGGATGCATATGTGGTTTGCGAAAAGAACAAACATGCAATGAACTCTTGTGGATCCATATGTGGTTTGTGAAAAGAACAGAGATCTAGTGACTCTAGCTGTGGTTTATTAAAAGAACACACATGCAATAACACTAGTGGTTCCATGTGGTTTGTGAAAATAACACACATGCACATACTCTGGTGGATCCGTAAGTTGTTTGTGAAAGAACACACATTCAATGACTCTGGTGGATCCACATGTGGTTTGTGAAAAGAACACATATGCAATGACTCTATCTGTTGTTAATGAAAAGAACACACATGCAATGAAACTGGTGGATCCATATGTGGTTTGTGAAAAGAACAGAGATCCGGTGACTCTAGTTGTGGTTTATTAAAATAACACATATGCAATAACACTGGTGGATCCATGTGGTTTGTGTGAAGAACACACATGCAATGACTCAGGTGGATCCAGATGTGGTTTGTGAAAAGAACACACATTCAAAGACTCTAGCTGTGGTTAATGAAAAGAACTGAGATGCAATAACTCTATTTGTGGTTTATTGAAAGAACACACATGCAATGACTCTGGTGGATCAATATGTGGTTTGTGTAAAGAACACACTTTCAATGAGACTAGTGGATCCATATGTTGTTCATGGAAAGAACACACATGCAATGACACTTGTGGATCCACATGTGGGTTCTGAAAACAACACACATGCAATGACACTGGTGGATCCACATGTGGTTTGTGAAAAGAACCCACATGCAATGACACTCGTGGATCCATGTGGTTTGTGACAATAACACACATCCAGTGACTCTAGCTGTGGTTTATTAATAGAACACACATGTAATAACACTGGTGTATCCATGTGGTTTGTGAAAACAACACACATTTCAATGACACTGATGGATCCATATGTGGTTTGTGAAAATAACATACATGCAATGACTCTAGTTGTGGTTAATGAAAAGAACAGAGATGCCATGACTCTAGTTGTGGTTTATTGAAAGAACACACATGCAATGACTCTGGTGGATCCATATGTGGTTTGTGAAAAGAACACACACGAAGTGACACTAGGGGATCCATATGTGGTTTGTGAAAAGAACACACATTTCCACGACACTAGTGGATCCATATGTGGTTAATGAAAAGAACATACTTGCAATGAACTCTGGTGGATGCATATGTGGTTTGTGAAAAGAACAGACATGCAATGAACTCTTGTGGATCAATATGTGGTTTGTGAAAAGATTAGAGATCTAGTGACTCTAGCTGTGGTTTATTAAAAGAACACACATGCAATATCACTGGTGGTTCCATGTTGTTTGTGAAAATAACACACATGCAATGACTCTGGTGGATCCATATGTGGTTTGTGAAAAGAACACATGTTCAATGACACTGCTGCATCCATATGTTGTTCATGAAAAGAACACAAATGCAATAACACTAGTGGATCCACATGTGGTTTGTGAAAATAACACACATGCAATGACACTGGTGGATCCACATATGGTTTCTGAAAAGAACACACATGCAATGACACTAGCAGACATGTGGTTTATGACAATTACACACATCCTATGAATCTATATGTGGTTTATTAAAAGAACACACACGCAATAACACTGGTTGACGAGGGGTAACCTCGGCAATGCCCATGATGATGGACTTGGGGTTTCACAGCAAAGAGAACGCCGGGGATTTCGTTGGATGTTAGGAAAACGATGAAAACAGAGTCGCCTGAATATTAGGAAATCACAGTATTACAAGTTGTCCTCTAGATTTCGGTACCCTTGCTTAGGCTTTTCCTGTCCTATATATAATAGGCCGGGTCTCTAAGCTGTATGCGGATAGGTCTCATACACACGTCATTACAATACCAACATAATGTCGGTTCATGGTTTCTTTCCTAATACAATCAAAGTCTTTGTTGGTTGCTTCCTTGGACTATTTTCTAGAATCTTCATGGGCCATAGGACTTTTTACCCAATGTAGGGTAACAAATAGTGAACATGTGAATAATAATACCCATGTCAGTAGCCCCTGAGACTCTACCTAAACCATAGTTTCAGGTTGAGTCTCAAACTTTCTTTTATCACTTTTGTATTTTGTAGGGATTTGATACAACACGTCTAATGCTTCCAATGGATTGGGAATCAGTTAATTGCTCCTGGGAAAAAACAAGGTTGAGCTACATCAAATTCAAGTCCCCAGGCTCGAATCTGGAATTTTGTAACTAGCGTAATTCAGTTCGAGACGTTGAGGTCTTACCAAATACTAAATTCCAGATTTCTATTTTTATCGGGTACCCAACGCATCCGTCAGGATGTTTCATCGTATCATTGATACGGATTTTTACTGGCAGAGCGCATTCTTGTGGGATTACCAGGCCACACAGGACAAATCTTGGGGTCTTACCTTCATGTTTCTCAACACGGTATTCGGATTTTTTGTCGCGTCTAAGCGAGATCTGAGGTTTTTGGATTTTTTGTCGGGTGGCATACTGGGCCGCCACTCTTTTTGATTATATCAGATTATTTTATACAATATCCCGATGGGAGTAACACCTTTTTGAGGATACACAGGTGTAAAACTAAAAAAAAGGTTTTAGCAATTATCAATATACTTCATACACATCTGAATTTTTTATTGGGTGCGCACTACCGATCCCGATGGGAGTAGCCCCCGAGGGTATGTTTGGATGCCTGTATCTAGACATAGGCTCATAATTATTGTTAGCTTGATGGAAAGCATTAATCTTTGGGAAAAAAGTATTAAGGGTACAAATAACTTACCTCTTTACATATAGGGCAAAAATTGACGGTACATTATCCTTTTGATCGGATGGCTGTTTAGCCTTTTTCCTGGACATCTTGCCTTAATAAGCCGAATTGTAACTCTTATCATCTTTGTAAACAATCTTATGCGTAAAAATGTCATACATGGGCTATGTTCCATGGATTTGAGTAATTTCCTCCAGTCTTCTTGTCTTGTAGTCGATATGTTCCTCCGGGAATAACTTTTGTGACAATGTATCGTCCTTCCCATGGAGATTCTAGCTTCTTATGACCATCTTGCTTGAGGTGAAGAACTAGGTCCCCCACTACGAAGGACCTAGGTCGCAATCTCATGATATGGTAATTGCGCAAGTTTTGTTGGTACATAGTTGCTCTTTGGAGGGCTTCATCTTGAGCTTCATTAAGCGCATCGACATCATCTTCGAGTGCTTTTCTTGATTCCTCTTCATCATATGTAGCTATCCTTGGCGATTCGTGTGATACCTCAACTGGAAGCACGACTTCCGTACCGTGGACCAAAAAGAAAGGTGTCTCTTGTGTTGAATTATTTGGAGTTGTACGTAAACTCCATAACACGGATGGCAATTCTTCCACCCATGCTCCTTTTGCTCTCTCGAGTGGTGCTAGTAATCTCTTTTTGAGTCCAGCGGTGACTACTCCATTGGCTTTTTCAACATGTACATTTGTTTGCGGGTGAGCTAACGAGGGGTAGCTTATTTTGATGCCCATCTCTTGGAAGTACTCCTTGAACTCATTGGAAGTGAAGTTGGTCCCATTATCCGTGATAATGCTGTTTGGTACGCCAAACTGAAATACTATGGATTTGATAAAATTCATAGCCGAAGTTCCATCTTGGGTTGTGACAGGCGTTGCTTCAATCCATTTGGTAAATTTTTCGACTGCTACTAGCAGAAAAACGTGGCCTCCTGGTGATGATTTGTGAAGTTTTCCCACCATGTCGAGTTCTCACTGGGCGAAAGTCCAAGCCAAGGGTATGGGATTTAGCTCAGCGGCAGGTGCTCCAGGTTTTGATGCGAATCCTTGGCATGCTTCACATGTGCTGACAAAGTCTTTTGCATATTGTACTGTAGTGAGCCAATAGAATCCTGCCCTGAATGCTTTTGCAGCAATTACTCGGCTACTAGCATGGTGGCCACAGACTCCTTCATGTATATCTTTAAGTATAATTTTTCGTTCTTCGGGTGTTACGCAACGTTGCAACACACCCGAAATACTTATTTTGTATAGTTCTCCTTTGATTATCCTGAAGGCCTTTGATCGTCGGGTGATTCGTCGAGCCTCTATCACATCCTCTAGCAGTTCCCCTTTAGTCATGTATGCCATATATGGTTTCATCCAGGTTGGTTCGATTAACATGACCTCTCTAATTTCTCGTTCTTCTTCTTCGATGGCTTCTTCTGTATTTTTGGTTTCTAAAGGAGCCCCCGACTCTTTTTGCACATGTTTCTTTTTCCCTGTTTTTGGTTCGACAACCTCGGAGAGTCCTTTCGCTTTAATTGATCGCTCCATTATTTCTTCCCAAAAAACTCCTGGTGGTATTGGCAAACATAATGATCTGATGTTTGCTAAATTATCGGCTTCCTCATTGCTTGCTCTTCCTATATGTGATACTTCACATCCATCCAACTGAGCCTCCATGATGCTATATAGGTCGTGATAAGAAATCATATTTTCACTAACAGCATCACACTTGTTCATTTCCTGCCGCGCTACAAGATTGGAATCTCCGAAGATTTTGAGGCGAGTTGCACCGCAGGCTTTGGCCATCCACATGCCGTGTAACAGGGCCCCATGTTCTGCTTCTTTGTTAGATGCGTTTGTAAAGATCATCCGAAGAATGTAGCGCATTTTGTTGCCTTGAGGTGATATTAGTATGACTCCTGCTCCTGCTCCCTCCGTTCTTTTTGATCCATCAAAATACATTGTCCAGGCACTAGAAAGGTCTCATGGACCCGTACATTGCAACTCCGTCCACTTTGTGATGAAATCTGGCATAACTTGTGACTTAATTGCTTTGTGCTTCTCATAAGTGATATCCCTAGGGGATAATTCGATGCCCCATAGAGAAACATGCCCAGTTGCTTCTGGATTGTTTAGGATGCTTGACAAAGGCGCTTCGTTGACCACTATGATCGGGTGCTCCGAAAAATAGTGGCGCAGTTTTCGTGCTATCATAAATACCCTGTATGCTAGCTTCTGGTAATGCGGGTACCTCTGTTTAGATGGCGATAAAACCTTGCTTAGGAAGTATACTGGCCTCTGCACGCCGTGTGTTTTCCCTTCTTCAGGTCGTTCTACGACCAAGACTGTGCTAACCACCTGATGTGTGGTAGCAATATAAAGGAGTAAAGGTTCTTTCTCTTTTGGCGACACGATGACAAGGGATGTCGAAAGTGTTCTTTTAAGATCTTCAAAGGCATGTTGAGCTTCTTCCGTCCATTCGAATTTTTCTGATTTCCTCCTGAGGGCGTAGAATGGTAGCGCTTTTTCTCCTAATCTTGCAATAAAACGACTTAGTGACGCCACTCGTCCCACCAATTGCTGTACACCATGTAGATTTGTTGGCTTCTTCATTGTGAGGATTGCTTGTATTTTTTCGGGATTAGCCTCGATCCCTCTAGGTTATACCAAATATCCCAGGAGTTGTCCTACCGGAACTCCAAAGGAACATTTCTTCGGGTTTAGTTTGATGCTAAACCTGTCGAGATTTTTGAATGTTTCTTTTAGGTCCTTGATCAACACAGATCCGCGGCATGTGGTAACTATGACATCATCAATATAAACTTGCATGTTTGTACATATTTGGCTTCCCAGGAAGTTCTGCATCATCCGCTGATATGTTGCTCCAGGGTTCTTGAGGCCAAACGACATTGTTGTGTAGTAGAATATGCTGTAAGGCATGATAAATGCCGTTTTCTCCTGATATTCCTCCTTCATCCTAATCTGGTGGTATCCTGAATAAGTATCCAAGAAAGAAAGACGTTCGCATCCTGTAGTTGCATCGATGATTTGGTCGATTCGCGGCAATGGGAAGTGATCTTTTGGGCAATGTTTGGTTAGTGTAGTAAAGTCGATACACATCCGAAGTTCTATAGTGTTTTTCTTTGGAACACATACTGGATTTGCAAGCCACTCTGATTTTGTTAATTCTTTGATAAAATTGGCATCAGTTAGGTGATGGAGCTCCTTTCCAATGGCCTTGCGTTTTGGTTTTGTGAAGCATCAAAGTGGTTACTTTATCGGCTTCACCTTTGGGTCTAGATTTAATGCGTCCTCAGCGACTTCCATGGATTTGCTTTCGTCCAGTTGATTCTTGGTGGAGAGTGTTCCTCCGAATCCGTGTTTCTAGCGTTCAGGTTACCCACAGACTGCGGCAATTGACGAGGGGTAACCTCAGCAATGCACATGATGATGGACTTGGGGTTTCGTGGAAAAGAGAACGCTGGGGATTTCGTCGGATGTAGGGAAAACGATGAAAACAGAGTCGCCTGAATAGTATGAAAACACACTATTACAAGTTGTCCTCTAGATTTAGGTACCCTTGCTTGGGCTTGTCCCGTCCTATATATAATAGGCCGAGTCTCAAATTTGTACGAGGATAGGTTCATACACGCGTGATTACAATAACAAAATAATGTCGATTCATGGTTTCTTTCCTAATATAATCAAAGTCTTTATCGGCTGCTTCCTTGGACTATTTTCTAGAGTCTTCATGGGTCGTAGGCCTTTTTACCCAATGTGGGGTAACAAATAGTGAACATCCGAATAATCATACCCATGTCACTGGTGGATCCATCTGGTTTGTGAAAAGAACACACATTTCAATGACACTGGTGGATCCATGTGTGGTTTGTGAAAAGAGCATACATGCAATGTGTAGCACCCCTATAAAATCACTACTAGAAAATTGCGTGTTGTTTTTATTTTTGTGCATCATCATGACCACATGCTCATGTCATCATGCCACATTGGATTTGAGCATCGTCGTGTCATCATGCATGGTTTGCTTAAAACTATTTTCTAACAGCCAATCTTTATTTTCTAAATATTTCCTATCTTTATTGCAAATCAAAACCCGGTCTATTTCGGATCTTCTGTTTGTCTATAAAGTATTTACAAACGCCTTTTAAAAATAAAATAAAAGTGGACAGCGCTCCCGAGCCTGTCCCGAGCGTCGTTGTCTTCCTGACGCGACCCCGTCTGTCTCCATCCTCGATGTCGCCCTCGTCTCCTTCTCAAGCTCCGTCGTCAGCAGCTCCTCCCCGTCACCTCGACCCCACCCTGTCGAGCTCTGTTGTACCGGACCGCCGCGCGACGCCATGGCCATGACCCCTGCAGCGCCCCACCCCCTGCGGCCACCCTCTCAAGCTTCTCCAGCGGCCTCCACCTGCGACGCGCCACTGTTTCTGTGTCACCTCTTCTCCGAGAGCCGCGCCATCGCGGGCCCTACTCCTCTCTGGTTCGGAAGCCGCCAGCAAGCCCAGGTCCTCGCGCGGCCAGCGTCGACCCTGGCCGTAGCCGTGCCTCTACGCTTCCTCCACCCGCCGTCGGCCTTGTCTCGCGCAGGCCCGGCCTCGTCCTCGCCGCTCCGCATCCCCGCCTTGTAGCGTCGCCGCATGGACCACGCCACGGAGCTCGTTCCCAAGCGCATTGGCTGCCTGTCGGGCACGGCAGACGCCGCGTACGCCTCTCTGGCCGTGCGTGCGTTTAGGACCCCTGTTGCCGGCCTCCTGCTCTTCCGCGCTTGTGTTGCCAAACCCTGCCTCGTGCCTCATCTCTGCCTCCACCGCACAGCCAGGGACGCCCCTGCATCTGATGAAGTACAACTGGTGGGTGCTTGCCAAATTGACTGAACGGGAACAAGGCCGTCACGTACTGCTGTTACTACTCAGTGATGTTTTGGTATTGTTGTATTTGGAGCGAAGCTGCAAGGATGGAATCCGGCCTCGCTGACGCAGGATGGCGATGTTGTGGGCAGCCGAGACATTCTGATGCTCTGTCATCTCAGTCTACCACAGATGATCGAAGCTAGAACGCCAAGACCCCCGACCCGAAGATTCCCGGCGCACCAAGTTCTTCCTCTCGGACCTGAAGCCCCGGTCCCAAGGACGCCAAGGCCTACATCATTGATCCGAACATCGAACCCCCGAGACACAGAGTCCGAAGCTGGAGACCGATCCTGAACCCTGTCAAACCCCGAACCCCAAGATCTTCGGTCCAATGTGATTCCCTTTCCGAGACCCCTATTTTTATAATATATGACATCTACTTGTTGCATATTAAATTGTTCATGTCTCATACATATTTTGTGGTTGGGGGCATTATGCCGATTCACCTTATATAATCAAATATGGAGTGTTTATGTGAACCGATGCCATGTTTTGCCTTTATAATCCAACATTTAAATTGCGGGGTACCAAAACAACTAGAACCATATAATTAAATGTCGGGACCCTAGTTCCGCTTAATATTGCCTAGTCGCACTGCATCTGTGCCATGTCATGCATCATATCATAAACATGCCGATTCTTCTGCCGTAGTATTAAATAGTGCATCTGATGTTTCTTTTAGTGTTTTGTTCTACGCGGATTAGGCCGTTGAGTGGATGCGAGTATCGAAAAGTTCTTCGGATATGAACCTTCGGCAGTGTTTCCCAGGCGAGCAATCTCCGCCTTTCTACCTTTTTTGCATTTATAGTCTTTACTTCCTTCTGTTGATCTATTGCTATCCGTATTGCGATGCTTTAGTTTCCGTGCACCATTTATATTCCTTGCAGCCCTATATTGCCTTGGACACATCCTATTGCCTCTTGTTTGATAGATAGTCGGCCTTGCGAGTCGTAGTTGCTTGCTCAGGTGCTACTTCGCGTCGTTGTTGTTCCACCGTTATTGGCAAGTTGGCACATGATAAATGGTGGAGATGCTTAATGGTGGAGATGATCATGACTTTAAATACAAGTTGATTAATTGATGGGAATAGATATAACTAATGCATAGGAATCGGTGGGCAATAGCAAATATTTGGTTTTTAACCGCTCACTTGTGTCCCGTAGGACCCGAGTACTTGATACATGTTCCTTGACTATCGCACTATCCGCCTGTGGGACCATGAATCCCCTTAGCCAGAGCTTGATTCATTTCTTATTTCTTGGGGCCACAAACTAGTTTGGGGATTTATTACTATCATGTACTTATGCCATGCTTTATTGCTTTATTTACGATTGTGTGTGGAGCACCTGTACTGTTTAGGAATTGCGGAGTGTTTTTGTGGTATCGACAAGCCCAGTCACATTTTTGGGTTCCCAGTCATTTACAGCCATTGGCGCAAACCTTGGGTCCGTCTCAGAGCCGGCCAACTTCGTTGCGGGTAGCTTAATGGGGTGGCCCCCTGAAATATTTTATGAATCCTGTGATTGCTTTGTCGTGAAAGCCTCGTTGAGTTTTGATTTGGTTTTTCCGAGGTTGATCGTGCGTGTGTTGCTATTTGTGCACCCCTGCAGGGTAAATATTTCTGAAAGCCGTGTCCGCGGTTATGGGCGACTTGGAGCACAATATCTCGATCATAGACTAGCATAACTAAAGTAGTGCTATAAATTGACTTAATATGTGACTAGTAATCAGTTTCACTATAATGGAATGGATAATAAAAGTGCCAACAACCGGTGGAACTAGGGTGTATCATATCATGTTATACTTGCCTAGTAAGTATCACAACTCCAATGGAATGAAATATAAGTGCCACCAACTGCTAGATTTGGGATGTCACATGCTAATTGTATCTGACTAGTAAGTACTGCAACTACAACTGAATGGTTAACTAAAACTGTGCACTACTTATGCTATCAGGATGACTCGTGCTATCTATATGTGACCAGTAAGTGCTGCAACTATAATGGAATGAATAAAAACTGCCAACTGTGTGAGTTCCTTGGTTTGACTTCCTCGTTTGGTATCGAGGGGGAATACCAGGATGGGTATGATTGGTGATAGTATCATGTGGTTCCGAATAGGTCTCTCTTATCCCTCTCTAATAGCCGACCGTTGCATCAGGTCTCTATAGGTTGTTTAGTGTATGCTGCGCTGCCACTTCAGTCCACCATACCTATGTAGGAGAGAGCCGCCGAATTCTAGCCTCGCCGTGTACTGGCCTCAGTACTGACGCTCCTCTTTTTCCTTTGACCTTTCTCGGCACCCCTTTTGTTTTACAAGGTTTGAGATCGACGTCTATAGCAGGGTTACCCTTCCAGCTTGGCCTGGGCAGGATTATGGACGCCATTGGTTATTCTTTAGGACTCTTTGTCCAATTTGCATATTATCCGTACTCGGATGTTGTATCGTTTTCAAGGTGATTTGGATCTTTGGACTGTATATCTGTATTCTTGACTCGAGGAGTTATTGTTTGTTCTGTGGGTTCCATCGTGGACTAATGTGTAATGGTATTACTTCGTTTTCCACCCGCACGAAAGTGCCTGGTGGGCGTCCTTGAATCGTTTCTATGCGGGTTTGGCAGGAAGCGCTAAAACTTGCATAGGGCCGATTTGAGGGTGTTACAAAGTGGTATCAGAGCTCAGCAGTTGCGATACCCCACTAGTCCAGCCTGTAGGATAACCTAGCTAACGGACGATGTGGAGTGTCAAAACTATTTTGCATAATCAGTTGGATAGATCTGATTAGGTCTACTTTTACTCCTTACCCCTATGCTATTCACCTCTTATATTCGCGTGTTTTGAATCTGCTTTCTTTTCTTCTCTTTGAGTCCAGGATTTCTCGATGTTGGGTTTCCGTTGTATCTTCAGGGTTTCGATTCCTTCCTCTTGCAATGGTGTTTCCACATCCGGTCTTCGTGTTATCTGAGGAATCCTTCATCTATTGGACTTTTCTTTGTTCCTTCTTGTGCCTTCTAGTGTTTTCCAACACGACGGCCTCATCTACATCAGATCCGATGAAACCCTGCATCACTCCTTTGTTTTAAAAACATTGCTTGTGAAGATCTTCAGTCTGAATTCTGAGAGTGGTCGCATGATTGTTCAATTCGTGTACAGAGTAATGCTTTGAGTGCGGGATGGAGTCGCGACCATACCACTACTCTTATCATTCGCTTATATACATTGAATTGGTGGATCAAGGCAATTTACTCATTCCACTGAAGTTAGAGGTAGCCTTGTGACCTTTTACTTTATCTTTGTTTCTCCGGAGTCTCCTCTTGATAAACGTGAGCAACGACCCCTTGTTGGTGGTGTCGCCGATTTCAAGATGGAGCAAAGATCTTTGTTAGTGGTGTCGCGATGATCTACACTATGCGAGAAGACTCAGATAATCGGCCTTCTTCTCTGTACCATGAGGCGGATCTCGAGGGCGAGATCCATTGTTAGTGGTGTCGAATTGTATCACCCCAGTAAAATCACTACTAGAAAATCGCGTGTTGTTTTTATTTTTGTGCATCATCATGACCATATGCTCATGTCATCATGCCACATTACATTCGAGCATCATCGTGTCATCATGCATGGTTTGCTTAAAACTATTTTCTAAAAGCCAATCTTTATTTTCTAAATATTTCCTGTCTTTATTTCAAATCAAAACCCAGTCTATTTGGGATCTTCTGTTTGTCTAAAAACTATTTACAAACGCCTTTTAAAAATAAAATAAATAAAAATATTTTGACTAGGGAGGCAGCCACTGGTCAGGCCCGAGGCCCAACCAGCAGCCAGCCTACAACCCAGATAAAAAGAAAACCCTAACCCTAGCTCCAACCCTAATCCCATCCCTCACCACTAGACCCCGCCGCCACCGAGGAGCCAACAACGCGCGGCACACACGGCCGCGTTGATCTAGCCCCGCTCCTGCTCTCCCTGGCCCCACCTCCCATCTCACGCGTACACTTTCTACCACCAACCACTCCTTGGTTGTTTTGTAGTTAGCCCCATCCACCGCCAGGGTTAAACCCGATCCTGTCGCTAGCAGTGGACAACACTCCCGAGCCTCGTCGTCTTCCTGACGCGACCCCGTCCGTCTCCATCCTCGATGCCGCCCTCGTCTCCTTCTCGAGCTCCGGCGTCAGCAGCGCCTCCCCGTCGCCTCAACCCCACCCTATCGAGCTCTGCTGTACCGGATCGCCACGTGTCTCCATGGCCGAGACCCCTGTGGTGCCCTGCCCCCTGCAGCCTCCACCTGTGACGCGCCGCTGTTTCCGTGTTGCCTCTTCTCCAAGATCCGCGCCACCGCGGGCCCTACTCCTCTCTGGTTCGGAAGCCACCAGCGAGCCCAGCTCCTCGCACGGCCAGCATCGACCCCGGCCACAGCCACGCCTCCGCGCCGCCTCCACCCACCGTCGGCCTTGTCTCGTGCAGGCCCGACCTTGTCCTCACCGCTCCGCATCCCCTCCTTTCAGCGTCGCCGCACGGACCCCGCCACCGAGCTCGTCCCCAAGCGCCTTGGCCGCCTGTTGGGCACGGCAGATGCCACGTATGCCCCTCTGGCCGTGCGTGCGTTCAAGACCCCTATTGCTGGCCTCCTGCTCTTCCGCGCTTGCGTCGCCAAGCCCTGCCTCATGCCACATCTCTGCCTCCACCGCACAGCCAGGGACGCCCCTGCATCTGATGAAGTACGACCGGTGGGTGCTTGCCAAATTGACTGAACGGGAACAAGGCCGTCAAGTACTGCTGTTACTACTCAGTGATGTTTTGGTATTGTTGTATTTGGAGCGAAGCTGCAAGGATGGACTTCGGCCTTGCTGACGCAGGATGGCAATGTTGCGGGCAGCCGAGACATTCTGATGCTCTGTCATCTCAGTCTACCACAGATGATCGAAGCTAGAACGCCAAGACCCCCGACCCGAAGATTCCCGGCGCGCCAAGTTCTTCCTCTCGGACCTGAAGCCCCAGTCCCAAGGACGCCAAGGCCTACAACATCGATCCGAACATCGAACCCCCGAGACACAGAGTCCGAAGCTGGAGACCGATCCTGAACCCTGTCAAACCCCGAACCCCAAGATCTTCGGTCCAATGTGATTCCCTTTCCGAGACCCCTATTTTTATAATATATGACATCTACTTGTTGCATATTAAATTGTTCATGTCTCATACATATTGTGTGGTTGGGGGAATTATGCCGATTCACCTTATATAATCAAATATGGAGTGTTTATGTGAACCGATGCCATGTTTTGCCTTTATAATCCAACATTTAAATTGCGGGGTACCAAAACAACTAGAACCATATAATTAAATGTCGGGACCCTAGTTCCGCTTAATATTGCCTAGTCGCACTGCATCTGTGCCATGTCATGCATCATATCATAAACATGCCGATTCTTCTGCCGTAGTATTAAATAGTGCATCTGATGTTTCTTTTAGTGTTTTGTTCTACGCGGATTAGGCCGTTGAGTGGATGCGAGTATCGAAAAATTCTTCGGATATGAACCTTCGGTAGTGTTTCCCAGGCGAGCAATCTCCGCCTTTCTACCTTTTTTGCATTTATAGTCTTTACTTCCTTCTGTTGATCTATTGCTATCCGTATTGCGATGCTTTAGTTTCCGTGCACCATTTATATTCCTTGCAGCCCTATATTGCCTTGGACACATCCTATTGCCTCTTGTTTGATAGATAGTCGGCCTTGCGAGTCGTAGTTGCTTGCTCAGGTGCTACTTCGCGTCGTTGTTGTTCCACCGTTATTGGCAAGTTGGCACATGATAAATGGTGGAGATGCTTAATGGTGGAGATGATCATGACTTTAAATACAAGTTGATTAATTGATGGGAATAGATATAACTAATGCAGAGGAATCGGTGGGCAATAGCAAATATTTGGTTTTTAACCGCTCACTTGTGTCCCGTAGGACCCGAGTACTTGATACATGTTCCTTGACTATCGCACTATCCGCCTGTGGGACCATGAATCCCCTTAGCCAGAGCTTGATTCATTTCTTATTTCTTGGGGCCACAAACTAGTTTGGGGATTTATTACTATCATGTACTTATGCCATGCTTTATTGCTTTATTTACGATTGTGTGTGGAGCACCTGTACTGTTTAGGAATTGCGGAGTGTTTTTGTGGTATCGACAAGCCCAGTCACATTTTCGGGTTCCCAGTCATTTACAGCCATTGGCGCAAACCTTGGGTCCGTCTCAGAGCCGGCCAACTTCGTTGCGGGTAGCTTAATGGGGTGGCCCCCTGAAATATTTTATGAATCCTGTGATTGCTTTGTCGTGAAAGCCTCGTTGAGTTTTGATTTGGTTTTTCCGAGGTTGATCGTGCGTGTGTTGCTATTTGTGCACCCCTGCAGGGTAAATATTTCTGAAAGCCGTGTCCGCGGTTATGGGCGACTTGGAGCACAATATCTCGATCATAGACTAGCATAACTAAAGTAGTGCTATAAATTGACTTAATATGTGACTAGTAATCAGTTTCACTATAATGGAATGGATAATAAAAGTGCCAACAACCGGTGGAACTAGGGTGTATCATATCATGTTATACCTGCCTAGTAAGTATCACAACTCCAATGGAATGAAATATAAGTGCCACCAACTGCTAGATTTGGGATGTCACATGCTAATTGTATCTGACTAGTAAGTACTGCAACTACAACTGAATGGTTAACTAAAACTGTGCACTACTTATGCTATCAGGATGACTCGTGCTATCTATATGTGACCAGTAAGTGCTGCAACTATAATGGAATGAATAAAAACTGCCAACTGTGTGAGTTCCTTGGTTTGACTTCCTCGTTTGGTCTCGAGGGGGAATACCAGGATGGGTATGATTGTTGATAGTATCATGTGGTTCCGAATAGGTCTCTCTTATCCCTCTCTAATAGCCGACCGTTGCATCAGGTCTTTATAGGTTGTTTAGTGTATGCTGCGCTGCCACTTCAGTCCACCATACCTATGTAGGAGAGAGCCGCCGAATTCTAGCCTCGCCGTGTACTGGCCTCAGTACTGACGCTCCTCTTTTTCCTTTGACCTTTCTCGGCACCCCTTTTGTTTTAGCGGGTTTGAGATCGACGTTGTTAGCAGGGTTACCCTTCCGGCTTGGCCTGGGCAGGGTTATGGACGCCATTGGTTATTCTTTAGGACTCTTTGTCCAATTTGCATCTTATCCGTACTAGGATGTTGTATCGTTTTCAAGGTGATTTGGATCTTTGGACTGTATATCTGTATTCTTGACTCGAGGAGTTATTGTTGTATATATATGTTCTCTGGGTTCCATCATGGACTAATGTGTAATGGTATTACTTTGTTTTCCACTAGCACGAAAGTGCCTGGTGGGCGTCCTTGAATCGTTTCTATGTGGGTTTGGTGGGAAGCGCCAAAACTTGCATAGGGCCGATTCGAGGGTGTTACACAATGACTCTAGCCGTGGTTAATGAAAAGAACAGAGATGCAATGACTCTAGCTGTGGTTTATTAAAAGAACAAACATGCAATGACTCTGGTGGATCCATATGTGGTTTGTGAAAAGAACACACATTCAATGACACTAGGGGATTCATATGCGGTTTGTGAAAAGAACACACATTTCAATGACATTGGTGGATCCATATGTGGTTAATGAAAAGAACATTCATGCAATGAACTCTGGTGGATGCATATGTGGTTTGTCAAAAGAACAAACATGCAATGAACTCTTCTGGATCCATATGTGGTTTGTGAAAAGAACAGAGATCCAGTGACTCGAGATGTGGTTTATTAAAAGAACACACATGCAATAACACTGGTGGTTCCATGTGGTTTGTGAAAAGAACACACATGCAATGACTCTGGTGGATCCATATGTGGATTGTGCAAAGAACACACATTCAATGACTCTGGTGGATCTACATGTGGTTTGTGAAAAGAACACACATGCAATTACTCTAGCTGTTGTTAATGAAAAGAACACACATGCAATGAAACTAGTGGATCCATATGTCCTTTGTGAAAAGAACATAGATCAAGTGACTCTAGTTGTGGTTTATTAAAAGAACACACATGCAATAACACTGGTGGATCCATGTGGTTTGTGAGAAGAACACACATGCAATGACTCTGGTCGATCCATATGTTGTTTGTGAAAAGAACACACAGTCAATGACTCTAGCTGTGGTGAATGAAAAGAACATAGATGCAATGACTCTAGCTGTGGTTTATTCAAAGAACACACATGCAATGAATCTGTCGGATCCATATGGGGTTTGTGAAAAGAACACACATTCAATGACACTGGTGGATACATATGCGGTTCATGAAAAGAACACAGGTGCAATGACACTGGTGGATCCACATGTGGGTTGTGAAAAGAACACACATGCAATGACACTAGTGGATCCACATATGGTTTGTAAAAAGAACGCACATGCAATGACATTGGTGGATCCATGTGGTTTATGACAATAACACACATCTAGTGACTCTAGCTATGGTTTATTAAAAGAACACACATGCAATAACACTGGTGGATCCATATGGTTTGTGAAAAGAACACACACTTCAATGACACTAGTCGATCCATGTGTGGTTTGTGAAAAGAACATACATGCAATGAGTCTAGCTGTGGTTAATGAAAAAGAAAAGAGATGCAATGGCTCTAGCTATTGTTTATTGAAAGAACACAGATGCAATGATTCTGGTGGATTCATATGTGGTTTGTGAAAAGAACACACATGCGGTGACACTGGGATCTATTTGTGGTTTCTGAAAAGAACACACATTTCAATGACACTGGTGGATCCATATGTTGCTAATAAAAAGAACATACATGCAATGAACACTGGTAGATGCATATGTCGTTTGTGAAAAGAACAGACATGCAATGAACTCTTGTAGATCCATATGTGGTTTGTGAAAAGAATAGAGATCTAGTGACTCTAGCTGTGGTTTATTAAAAGAACACACATGCAATAACACTGGTGGTTCCATGTGGTTTGTGAAAAGATCACACATGCAATGACTCTAGTGGATCCAATGTGGTTTCTAAAAAGAACACACATTCAATAACTCTGGTGGATCCACACGTGATTTGTGAAAAGAACTCACATGCAATGACTCTAGTTGTTGTTAATGAAAAGAACACACATGCAATCAAACTGGTGGATCCATATGTGGTTTATGAAAAGGACAGAGATCCAGTGACTCTAGCTGTGGTTTATTAAAAGAACACACATGCAATAAATCTGGTGGATCCATGTGGTTTGTGAGAAGAACACACATGCAATGACTCTGGTGGATCCATATGTGGTTTGTGAAAAGAACACACATTCATTGACTCTAGCTGTGGTTAATGAAAACAATAGATATGCAATGATTCTAGATGTGGATTATTGAAAGAACACACATGCAATGACTCTGGTGGATCCTTATGTGGTTTGTGAAAACATACCACATTAAATGACACTAGTGGATCCAGATGTGGGTTGTCAAAAGAACATACATTCAATGACACTGGTGGATCCACGTGTGGGTTGTGAAAAGTACACACATGCAATGACACTGGTGGATCCACATGTGGTTTGTGAAAAGAACACACATGCAATGTCACTGGTGGATTCATGTGGTTTTTGAAAATAACACACATCTAGTGACTCTAGATGTGGTTTATTAAAACAACACACATGCAATAACACTAGTTGATCCATGTGGTTTGTGAAAAGAACACATATTTCAATGACACTTGTGGATCCATACGTGGTTTGTGAAAAGAACATACATGCAATGACTCTAGTTGTGGTTAATGAAAAGAACAGATATGCAATGACTCTAGTTGTGGTTTATTGAAAGAACACACATGCAATGACTCTGGTGGATCCATATGTGGTTTGTGAAAAGAACACACATGAAGTGACACTAGGGGATCCATATGTGGTTTGTGAAAAGAACACACATTTCAATGACACTGGTGGATCCACATATGGTTAATGAGAAGAACATACAAGCAATGAACTCTGGTGGATGCATATGTGGTTTGTGAAAATAACAGGCATGCAATGAACTCTTGTGGATCCATATGTGGTTTGTGAAAAGAATAGAGATGAAGTGACTCTAGCTGTGGTTTATTAAAAGAAAACACATGCAATAACACTGGTGGTTCCATGTGGTTTGTGAAAAGAACACACATGCAATGACTCTAGTGGATCCATATGTGGTTTGTGAAAAGAACACACATTCAATGACTCTAGTGGATCCACATGTGGTTTTTGAAAATAACACACATGCAATGACTCTAGCTGTTGTTAATGAAAAGAACAGACATGCAATGATCTCTTGTGGATACATATGTTGTTCGTGTAAAGAACATAGATCTAGTGACTCTAGCGGTTGTTTATTAATAGAACACACATGCAATAACACTTGTGGATCCATGTGGTTTGTGAGAAGAACACACATGCAATGACTCTGGTGGATCGATATGTGGTTGATGTCTACGCAAGCTTCTATTCTTCTAGACAATGTTGGGCCTCTAAGTGCAGAGGTTTGTTGAACAGCAGCAAGTTTCCCATAAGTGGATCACCCAAGGTGTATCGAACTCAAGGAGGAAGTGGTCAAAGGTATCCCTCTCAAGCAACCCTGCAATCAAGATACAAGAAGTCTCTTGTGTCCCCAACACACCCAATACACTTGTCATGTGTATAGGTGCACTAGTTTGGTGAGAAGATAATGAAATACAAGTAATATGGATGATTATAATGTTGGGTTCGCAGCATAGAAAACAAAAAATTTCCTACGATGGGAACTATACGCCAAGATCTATCTATTAGATACAAGTAATGGGTGGATATACATCCATAGAGAACTTACCCGCGAAGACAACAAAGCTTTGTTAACGAGATGGAACTCATGGATGATGTAGTCGTACACTTGCTGATCTCAAGATCATGATGAAGTCCTTCAGGTCCAGCAGTTCCAGTACCATCAGGTCCAGCACCATCAAGTCCAGCACCGCAAAGTAGCGGTGCATCCGTGATCGCACACATGTTCGGTCCACCGAACAACCTCCGCCTCCTTGCTCCAGCGATTGAGTGGAAGCAGCAACTCCTTTCAAGATAAAGCCATCGGGAACATGTATCTCGCTAATCCGAGACCATGGGAAATAACTAGAGGGAGAAGAGAACCTTCACGAGGATGTGAGGCAAGAGGAGAGGAGGAGGAGGTGCTCCTTATATAGGGGAGGGGGCAGCCCAAGGGGGCATGGAGCCGGCCATGGTGGGTGCCCTCACCTCTCCCTCATTCATGTGGGTGGAGCTCCCACTCACATAAACACACACCTCCACTCATGTCCACTCACATGCATTAAATTTCCACCAAATTTAATGAAAGATCTCATTAAATAAAACTATTTTAGTTATTGTATTCTGAATTTTGTTAATTACTTTAATTAACAAACATTCACATAAAACTCCCTGCAACATTTCAATATCACATGCAAAACCAGTTTCAGCAATTTCACCCAAAACAATTCCGGTTTCCATCGAAATGATTCCAGCGCTTTCTTAGTCTTTATCTGAAACATATTTGGTCCTAAATGGTGTCGGTATCCCTTAAGTGTGTCACCCTATGGTTCAGGAATAATGCAGACATGATCGAGACCCCTCTCCGATCAAAAATCAGCAGCGGGACCTGGAGATCCGTACTGACTCCCACATATTCAACGATGACTCTTGTGATCGTGTGAACCTTTAACGTCGTAACTAAATCCCTTTGTCTCGCAATATATTACATGTCCGAGATTCGATCATCGGCATCCAAATACCTAGTTTGATCTCGTTACCAACATGCACACTTTTCTCGTTCCCGTGATATAACATTCTAGTGATCACATCACTTGCTTGCAAGCTATCTTAATGTGATATCACTGAGAGGGCCCAGAGTATATCTATCCGTCATCGGGATTTGAAAAATTTCACTCTTGATCCATGAGCCGCAAAATAACATGTTCGGAGTATCTGAACCCACCTTTATAGTCACCCTTTTACGATGTGATGTTTGATGTTATCAAGTTACTCTTCCAATGTTAGGAATTAACATGATCTCATGGTCTATGGACTTAAGATTACTTCGTATGATGTTATAGAAATATAAACATAATGACTTCGATTGTAATGCTATACTTCGGATGAATGTTCTGCACATCATTCCACCAATGTTGTGACCTCGTTATTAACAACATCCAATGTCCATGATCAGGAAACCTTGATCATCTTGTTAATCAACGAGCTAGTTTATAAGAGAGGCATAACTAGGAACTTTCCTTTTGTTTAATAAACAAACATGTATTAACATTTCCAAATTAATACAAATATAGCATGCAAAATAAACATTTATAATAAACAAGGAATAAGATAATAACCACTTTATTATTGCCTCTCGGGTATATTCCCTTCATATAAGTGGTAATTGCAATCTGAAATAAGAGTGGTAGCAAGAAAACATGTAACAGGACTGATTGCGAACGGTGTTTCAATGCTTAGAAACAAGGCCTAGGGATCATACTTTCACTAGTGGACACTCTCATATAAGTATCTTCTCTTAATGATGCAACCCTGAACTACTCTCTGATTGGACGATGTAGGGCAATAACAGCACACCCTAAAGTTCACATTCCCATCTAGATAACCCCTTATTGTCACCTTGAGCGCTAGATGGTTCCAACAAACACCACAATCTCATAGAGACATCCAACTCAAATTATAATCATGATAAGTATTTATGTAACCTTAGCCAAAGTACCACACGGTGTGCACACTGTCATCTTCACACACGTGGGAATAAGCAAAGATTAATTAAAGCACTTGAGTAGCAGAATAGATCTATAGATTACAAAGCTCATGATATCATAAGATCACGCATAGAGAGCGAGAGAGATGAACACATAGCTATCGGTAGAGCCCTTAGCCTCAAGAGAGAACTACCGGTAGAACCCATACCGATGGAGATGGCTCCGGGGTCACTTCCCCGTCCCGGCAGGGTGCCGGAACAGAGACTTTTGTGCCCCGAATCTCCTCTTCGGTGGCGGCGGCGCTGTGGAACTTTTCTTGGAATTCTGATCTTGCCCTTAGGGTTTTTGTCCCGAGGTACTTTTATAGGCGAAGAGGCAAGGTCGGTGGGTGCCCAAGGGGCCCACACCACCCCCTGGCGCGGCCTGGGCTGGCCCGCGCCACCAGGTGGTGTGGCCACCTCGTGGCCCCTCTCTCTCTCGTCTTCTGGCTCCGTGAGTCCTTTGGTAAAATATTGACTTTGGCTTTTGTCCGGTCCAATTCCAAGAATATTTCTTTTCTAGCTTTTCTGAAACCAAAAACAGCAGAAAGCAGGCAACTGGCATTGAGGCATCTTGTTAATAGGTTAGTTCTAGAAAATGCATAAAAATATCTCAAAATGTAGAAAAAACATAAGAAAGTAGATACTAAACAAGAATGGAACATCAAAACTTATAGATACGTTTACAACGTATCAACATCCCCAAGCTTAACTCTTGCTCGTCCCTGAGTAGGTAAGTGATAAAAAAGAATAATTTTTGAGGTGACATGCACCATCACAATCTTGATGAAGGTATTTGTAAAACTTTGATAGCTCGGATCATAGTACTCAAACATATACATGAAAGATATAGTTCTAACAATAAGACATAGAAACTATGTTGTAACATGAAAAGGTAAAAACAAAAGATTCATGAATAACAATGCTTTGAAAGATGTTTGTTTGTTTCACATATAGAAAATATAATAAAAATGGTATTCAGCTTGTCCATCATGGTATAGCAAAACATAAATGCATAGGACACCTTCAAAGTTCATAAGGGTGAGTAGATACAAATAGTATAAGAACAAGCAATATCAGAGTTAAGAATCAATCAACAAGTTTTGGGACAATGCTCATTAAAGTAAGAATGACCACTATGCTCTCTCAATATGTGCATAAAGGTAGAAGATGGAGACTCAACATAAAAGTAAAAGAAGGCCCTTCATAGAAGGAAGCGGGGATTCAAGTTTCATAAAGAGCTTCCAAAAATGATGGTACTTATTAGCTTTCATCTCTCATTGCCCCTATCATAAGCATCTTTAGGTGATTAAGGTTAAAGTGAACAAATATGAGGATATGTTTGACAAGTTATAAGTTGAAATCTCATGCCCCTTACTTACGAAGACCAAACCTCATGCTACTCAACTTTAGTCACGAGTAAGTTCTTGTCATTGTAAGTACATATGTATCATAGAGAACCGCCAATGGGGTACCCCTTGCCCCATGATACATGAGCTTTCCCATATCAAAATGACAAGGCAATCAAACAATGAGCATCTCAACGATATTTTTATTTGCTATTTGCATAGGTTTTTATTGAGGATGCTTCATAGATTCCTCATTATGGTTATGCTGCAAGTTTCCACCATGATTAGGTTTGGCTTAGGCTAGCGGTCTAGGCGTTTCTCTAACACACATACAAACTCCATGAGCTTACAAGCTCCCCTTTTATTTCACACCGCCGGGATCCATAAACAAAAGAACATGATATCAACTGAATAATAACTGCAATGTTGAAAGCGTTCCCCATGGTATCATGGTTCTGCTAATTCACAACTTATAAAGCGCAAGCATATACGCAACATAGATGGGCACAATGGTTAAAGTTTATTAAGTGCAAGAAAATAAAGTGTGTCATCAAGTTTGTGAGAGTTTTAAGCACTAATTTTCACATAACAAGTTTAATTTGGAAGATAGATAAAAACATGAATATACTTGGAATGGTGTAACACACCATGCATAGGAATTTATAGTGGACTCTTTGGAATAGCTTGGTTTTCTTGTAGGTTGGATGCATGAGTGGAACTCATACTAAGTATAGGTGGAGGCTAGCAAAAGATTGAGAACGACCAACTAAGAGAGCACTAATGGCCATAATCATGCAAAGCGATAAAACAATATTAATTAAAGCATAAAGTGATATTAAAAGTCTAAAACTAAATGATCATAGCGGTTATGGTGACTTGGTATAGTCTTAACATGGTGTGAGCATGCACCAAGTCAACCCAAATAAAGCATCAAAGGAGAATACCACAATATTATGCTTTTATAGGCTAAAACAACGCATGATTCTTTCAAGGCACATTAAGCTATCTCAATTGTTTGTAACAAGTCATGCTACAACAATAATCACTAAGCATAAAGTCAATGCAATATCAAACATGACATGATAAAGTCTAGGCCACAGTCAAAAACAAGACTCCTTTTATACCACTTATAAGCATGAACTTTCATAATCTTTTCCAATCCAAATCAACTCATTTGAAACTATGTATGAATACGGGGGTCCAACCAATTTATTTAAGCAAACCAAGAAAATGAAAACTAAAAAAAAAATGAAGACGCTCCAAGAACAACACAATTGTGCATGAAACAATAAAAATGAAGTGTTTAGAAGAAAACCTGAGATTTTTATTGATGAAGAAGGGGATGCCTTGGGCATTCCCAAGCTCTGACGCTTGTACTTCTTGAATATTTCTTGGGGTTACACAGGTGGCATCCCCAAGCTTGAGATTTTGTGCATACTTCATCTTATCACACTATTCTTCCCTACACTTTAAAATTTCCTCCATACAAAAGTTCACACATTCTTCATTAGCAACATTAGTGTACTCAAGATAATAAGTCTTTAGGTTCAGTTTCAACACAAGTAAAACTTCCGTTAAAACACAATCTACTATAGCAATTCCTTTTAAAAGTTCATGTGATCAAATAGAACTCAAAGAGAAAGAGTTTAAGAGGCAAATGCAAATAATGGAAGAATCTGTCAAACAGAACATCAGATAAAAACCAATTTTTTTGAAAACCTTCTGTTGCTCAAATCGAAAAGTGATAAACTAACGAAAGTTAGATAGCAACCTAGGGCAGAAGCACAAACAATTATAGCTCCATCCAACGTACAAAGATTTTTCACGAAATTTTACAATGAAGCACAAAAAATCAGTTTCGGGATAGCAACTTCCCCATATCTTACTTCCCTCTCATTAGAGGTTATTCTTGGCACAAAAACCAAACAAAAAGGATATGGAGAGGTTATTACTGAGGCAATAACTTCCAAGACTCAACAAAAGAAAAACTTACTGAATAAAAATTTGGGGTATCTCCCAATAAGTGCTTTTCTTTAACGCCTTTGAGCTAGGCATGATAATTTCAATGATGCTCACATAAGAAATATGAATTGAAGTAAAAGAGAGCATCAAGAAGCAAATATGGAACAAATTTAACTCTAGCCCACTTCCTATGAAAATTAATCTTGTAAAGAAACAAGTCATGAAAGCACAAATCAACAAGCATAGGAAAGCAAAACAAGTGCAACTTTAAAATTTTCAACATAAAGAGGGGAAACTTAATATTGTTGAGATACATAAAACCATGTTTCCCTTTCTCATAACAACTTTCCGTAGCATCATGGAATAAGATTAACAATATAACTATCACATAAAACATTCTTATCATGAGCCACATGCATAAAACAATTATTACTCTCCCTATAAGCATAGTAATTCTTATTAATCGTAGTGGGAGCAAATTCAACAAAATAGCTATCATTATTATTCTCATGACCATAATCATCAAATATAGGAGGCATATTGTAATCATAATTAATTTTCTCCTCAATAGTAGGTGGACTAAAAATATCATATTCATCATTGTAATCATCATATATTGGAGGCATAGTATCATCAAAGTAAATTTTCTCCTCCGTGCTTAGGGGACTAAAAATATCATGCTCATCAAAACTAGCTTCCCAAGCTTAGAATTTTCCATAGCATTATCAATAATGGTGTTAAGAGAATTCATACAAATAACATTGCTATTAGCATGCAAATAAAGTTCCATAGGTTTTTTAATTTTCTCTTCAAACACTTCATGTCCTAACTCAGGAAAAATACTACAAAGCTCTATAATTTTGCTGTTGTTTTCCATTAAGCCTAACAAGTGAAAATACAACAATAAACAAAAAGATATAATTGCAGAATCTAAAGGAAATAACTTCGAGCACTCACACACTAGCAACAATACTAGAAGATAGCTTAGTAGCCAGAGGATGTGAGTACTTTTCACCTTACCTCCCGGCAACAGCGCTAGAAAATAGCTTGATGTCTACGCACGCTTCTATTCTTGTAGACAGTGTTGGGCCTCCAAGTGTAGAGGTTTATAGAACAGCAGCAAGTTTCCTTTAAGTGGATCACCCAAAGTTTATCGAACTCAGGGAGGAAGTTGTCAAAGGTATCCCTCTCAAGCAACCTTGCAATCAAGATACAAGAAGTCTTTTGTGTCCCCAACACACCCAATACACTTGTCAGGTGTATAGGTGCACTAGTTCGGCAAAGAGATAGTGAAATAAAAGTAATATGGATGATTATAAGTGGTAATTGCAATCTGAAATAAGAGTGCCAACAAGAAAAAATGTAACAGGATTGATTGTAAACGGTGTTTCAATTGTTAGAAACAAGGCCTAGGGATCATACTTTCACTAGTGGACACTCTCATAGAAATATCTTCTCTTCATGATGCTACCCTGAACTACTCTCCAGTTGGACGATGTAGGGCTATAACATCATACCTTAAAGTTCGCATTCCCCATCTAGATAACCCCTCACTGTCACCTTGAGCGCTAGATGGTTCCAACAAACATCTCAATCTCATAGAGACATCCAACTCACATTATACTCATGATAAGTATATATATATAACCTTAGGCAAAGTGCCACATGGTGTGCACACTATCAACTTCACACACGTGGGGATAAGCAGAGATTAATTAAAGCACTTGAGTAGCAGAATAGATCTATAGATTACAAAGCTCATGATCTCATAAGATCACACATAGAGAGAGAGATGAACACATAGCTACCGGTAGAGCCCTTAGCCTCGAGAGAGAACTACTCCCTCCTCATCATGGGAGTCAGCAACGGACATGGAGATTGCGGTGGAGTCAATGGAGATGGCTCCGGGGGCACTTCCCCGTCCTAGTAGGGTGTCGGAATAGAGATTTCTATCCCCGAAAATCCTCTTCGGTGGCGGCGGCACTGCAGAACTTTTCGTGGAATTCTGATCTTGTCCTTAGGGTTTTTGTCCCGGGGTACTTTTATAGGCAAAGAGGCAAGGTCGGTGGGCGCCCGAGGGGCCCACACCATCCCCTGGTGCGGCCTGGGCTGGCTCGCGCCACCAGGTGGTGTGGCCACCTCGTGCCCCTCTCCGTCTCGTCTTCTAGCTCCGTGAGTCTTCTGGTAAAATATTGACTTTGGATTTTGTCCGGTCCAATTCCGAGAATATTTCTTTTCCAGCTTTTGTGAAACCAAAAACAGCAGAAAACAGGCAACTGGCACTACGGCATCTTGTTAATAGGTTAGTTCTAGAAAATGCATAAAAGTATCTCAAAATTTAGGCAAAACATAAGAAAGTAGTGACTCTAGCTGTGGTTAATGAAAATAACACACATACAATGACACTAGGGGATCCATATGTGGTTTGTGAAAAGAACACACATATTGTGAACACTGGTAGATCCATATGTGGTTTGTGTAAAGAACACACATTCAATGACTCTAGCTGTGGTTAATGAAAATAATAGAGATGCAATGACTCTAGCTATGGTTTATTGAAAGAACACACATGCAATGACTTTGGTGGATCCATATGTGGTTTGTGAAAAGAACACACATTCAATGACACGGGTGGATCCATATGTGGTTCATGAAAATAAAACACATGCAATGACACTAGTGGATCCACCTGTGGTTTGCGAAAAGAACACACATGGAATGACACTGGTGGATCCATGTGGTTTATTACAATAACACACGTTCAATGTACTCTAGTGGATTCATGTGGTTTATGAGAAGAACACACATCCAATGAACTCTAGTGGATCTATCTTGGCATAATTTAATGTATGCGATGATGTATTTCATTGTACAAGACACTCACTTTCCACTTTTATACTACTCAGTTTTGCCCTTGGTTTTTTAGATACTACTCAGTTTTGCCCCCCTCTCTCTCTTTTGTAGAAGCCCAAACCTGTGCTCACTATGACTGCTACGCCCTGGTTGGTTGTCACAGTTATCACGCGGATCGTGCACACCAACCGTTGATCCTGTGTGATCCAACGAGGATCGTTGCACACGTCGTGCCCTTCATAGTACAGCGTGAGACATCATGGACGTCTCCCTCAACGAGACTTCTACAAGAAGGAACACGAAGCCATCCATGGAAAAAGTCGTCGACTGGTCATGTCATGTTTAATCAAGTATTAAAAGCCTGCTACTGCTACTACTACGCCACAACACATGCGGCATCGAGTGCACGGTCATCGAAGGGCAGCTGTAATTTATTGCCACTTGCACTACAAGAAATGTGTTAACTTGTGACCTTCTCGTAGTGACGGGGAATGAAATCGTCATAGATCTATGACGATTTTGTACAAGATGGTCATGGGCTGTTTGGAGAGGTCAAAATGCTATAGAATTATGACGATTTGTTTCAAAATCGTCGTAATTCCAGCATAAGAAATCGTCATAAACTCCAGGATACAACTTAGAGCCTTATTTATGCCCCATTATGACCAATTTAAATCGTCATATCGTCTAAAATATGATACAATGAATTGACTGGTTGGCCACATCACCAATTATGTCTACGTGGTATGTCTATATGTCAATTTTCATATATATATGCAAGTATATGTGTCAATCTATCTGCCATGTAGACCCACGACCGATCTAACCAACCAGACCCGCTCTTTAGAAAAGAAATCAAAAAAATGTGCAACACCTCCCAGGGATCGAACTCACGACCTTACTCACTAATTAACAACAACAACCAACACGCTACACCACCATTGATGTTTTACTTACACTGAGTTGCTACCATATGTTCTCTTTGCCCACGAGAATAAATAGCGCCAAAATCGAAAGTAACGAGGATCGAACCGGAGACCTCCTACAAAGGAACATGCATCCATAATCACTGGAGTACTTCTTCTATTTGGTTGTCGAACCGCACTACATATTTATGAATAGAAATCTTTTGTTGGGCCTGGCCCTTGGTGGACAGACTCCACGTACCCTCCAACCTTTTATTTTTTCCCTTGCCGGACTGGGCCTTGGAGTCTGGTAGATAAGGTCTATTTCAGCTTGGGTGGTCCATTTAGGATTTTTTTCTTTTTCTATATTTTTAATTCTTTTGTATATTTTTCATAAGACATCCAAATGAATTCATTTTTGTCCCTAAATTTTTATAAACTTCAGTATATCCTATTATTTTTTTCATTATTAATAGTTTTATTATTTTAAAATATTGGATTTACTAATCTCATATTAGTTCATGGTATGGATAATATCATAATTGAAAGACACTGTCATAATTCGAAATTTGATTTTGAAATTAGGGCTTTGGATTCAAAAAAAATGGTGAGTGCAATGGATCTATGATGAAATAGCATAATGTGAACATAAAAATGATAAACCATTTTTTAAATTAGGTTTTACATTGTTTGGATTATTTTTGAATTTCATATGTTCGTTTGCAATTTTCCCATTTCAAACTATGGCCAAAACGACGGGTATGAAGATAGGGGATGATCCTTGCTAAACTCGCATTGGATCTCTAAAGAAACACGATATTATGAGTCTAAAAGTTATTTTGACAAAAAATCACAAGCATCAGATCATGTACCTGTAGTTCAAATCTACAGGAATTTGTCTTTTTTGCCAGGGTGGACAAAAAGGTTTTAAAATCCCCAGTTAGGACATTATTCATGTAAGGTGGTCTAGTATTTTCGAAAGATGGAGTAGTAGCATTTTTGAATTGAATATTTGGTGTTGCTTCACAAAACGCCCCAATTTTGGCACTCGAAAAATAGAAAATGGTTTTTCCGTGCAACGAAAAGGAAAAACTTCCACCTGCAAAATTGTTTGCCATCCAAAGATGCACATTTCTACACAATATGGGCATATTATCACAAACTATGTCGTGATTCTGGTCACAACATTGGTCGTTTGGCTTGAAATCCATGAAACCTCGAACATGATAGGTCATTTCTGTGAAGGTTTTTTCGAGATGCAATCAATATACCAAGTTTGGTATTGTTCTTTAAACTATTTCACATAATATGACACCACGCGAAGGTTTTATACTGTTTAGATCATTTTTGAATTTTTTATGCCCGTTTCAAACTATGGTCAAAACGGCGAGCACGAAGGTTCTTAGCTCGGGGCCGAGCCTTGCTAAACTTGCATTGTATCTCAGAAGAAACATGATATTATGAGTCTAAAAATTACTTTTACAAAAAATCAAAAGCATCAGATCATGTACCTGTAGTTCAAACCTGACCCACTTCCTACCGATTCGGCGGGAATTTGTCTTTTTCGCTAGGGGTGGACGAAAATGTTTTAGAATCCTCGGTTAGGAAATTGTTCATGTAAGGTCGTCTATTATTTTTTGAGAATAGGGTGGTAGAATTTTTGAATTGAACATTTGGTGTTGCTTCACAAAAGGCCTCGATTTTGTTACTCGAAAAATAGAAAATGGCTTTTCCGTGCGATGAAAAGGAAAACTTCCTCCTGCAACATTGTTTGCCATCCCAAGATGCACATGCCTACATAATATGGGCATATTATCACAAACTATGTCGTGAAAGCCATGAAACCACGAACATGATAGGTCATTTCTGTGAAGGTTTTTTCTAGATGCAATCAATATACCAAGTTTGGTATTTTTCCTTTCAACTATGTCCCATAATATGACATCACGGGAATGTTTTACATTGATCACACCATTTCTTATGCCTGTTTTCAAAATTTTCTATTTCAAACTATGGTCAAAATGGTGGGCATGAAGATAGGGGATGAGTCTCGCTAAACTTGCATTGTATCTCTGAAGAAACATCATATTGTGAGTCTAACAATGATTTTAAAAAAATCACGAGCACTAGATCATGTACCTGTAGTTCAAACCGGACCCACCTCCTACCGATTCAGCAGACATTTGTCTTTTTCAACAGAGGTGGACAGAAAGGTTTTCGAATCCCCGGTTGGGACATTGTTCATGTAAGGTGCTTTTGAAAAATAGGGTGGTAGTATTTTTGTATTCATTGTTTGGTGTTGCTTCACAAAACGTCCCGACTTTGGCACACGGAAAATAGAAAAGGAATTTCCATGAGACAAAAAGGAAAACTTCCTTCTACAACATTATTCGCCATCCCAATATGCACATGCGTGTATAATATGGGCATATTATCGCAAACTATGCCGCGTTTTTGACCATAACATTGACGTTTGGAACAATATGGCCACATTATCACACATGTTTTGTGAACCGACCAATCAAAACACAGAAAACCACCTTCCACAAATCATCCCTATCAACTTTATCTAGACCGTTAAGTTCGGATCCAATGTCTGGCCTCTCACCTGAAGAAGCACACCCTACTCCCCAGTATCCACCGCACCCATGGCCCAACTCGATCGAACCTTATCCTCTTCTGCTCGGACGCGAGCCACTCTCCTCCCCGACCAAAACCCTAACACCAGCAAAGCCGCATCTCCCCTCCACCGTCTCCATCTCCTCTGCCCCTCCTCCCCTCCACCGTCCCCATCGCCTCCATTGCGTCACCTTGGAAAGGAGGGGAACAATGGTGGCGGCTGCTGGTCTCCGCCCTTCCCGTTGATGTTGATGCCGTGGAGGAGCTGGGGACGAACCCGCAACTTTTCAGGGAGCCGCCGTCCATCCAGGACACCACCGACTGGGTAAAGCGCGCACGGATCCTATCCCTATCTCTTTTAATCCTCCTCCTCCTCTTGATTTCAATCCCCTTCCCGTCTCACCCCATCCCCATGGGAGATATACAAGTGGGGCGACACAGTAAACAAGAATATCAAGAAGCTTGACACCGAGATGGCACGCTACAAGGAGCATATCAAGAAGACCCGCCCAGGCGCCACATGCGGGTTATCAAGCAGCGACCGTATGAAATTGTCTACACGCAACACGATGGTTGACCTCGGTCAGACAAAACGGCTCCTCCGTCCCTGGCGCTGTTGGACCGTCTGATATCGCCTTCAACCATCACCCTGGGGATGCGTTCGACACCCACCTGCGTTCCGAGCCTTCCCGGATGCTGCGTTCCTCCCCAATTCCTTCCAACACTAGTAATTTGCATCCCTTCTCTACAGATGTAGCGTATACTCCAGTACACGACTAACTGGAACCTACGCTAGAGTATTTTTCATGCAGTTGTCTTGTTTGCTAAAATGCTGATCTACTACTTGTTAGATCAAACTGACACTTTGCGATGTATTAAAATGGTTCTGGGGAAAGTATAGTATTTTTCATGCAGCTATCCTATTTGCTGAACCAACGCTCTATTTCTACTCTATCATTCTACACATGTGATTTCATAACGCTGTATAACTAATTTGTGCTTGCCTCCTTGAGACTAGTGCTTGCCTTCTGGAGACTACTCTATCATTCTGCACATGTGGTTTCATTATTGATTCTTCACTAGATGCATTTTTCTTTCTTCATATTATTGATTACATCCTAAATTGTCTTCACTTTTTTCTAACAGAATGTAAGGGATTAGTATGTGCTTTTTAATATGCATACCAGAATCAGATTTGTATTCTTGGATTCGTGTGTGCTTATTCTCATATTCTTGGATTTATACATTGGAGGTCTACTATGCAGCTTGTATTCCTCTAGTAGCAGTAGTAGTGTAACTTGTTTATGTATACCCAATATAGGTATAAGAACTCTATCATGTATAATAAGTAATCTCATGATATAAATATGGGCTGAACTGTCTTATTGTACTTTAAGTAGAGCATGACCATAATATGAGGGTTCATCTCTTGGAATAGTTTATATGCTGATTCTATCTTAATATCAGGAATAAACTGTACTTTTTCTAAACTAGTACTTTTTCTAATCATCCTGAAGGCTGAGCCACTGTGATTTCAGCATCATGAAACCATGTGACTATTTTCTAAAATTGTTCTTTTGGGTAATGTGTAGCTTCAGTCTTATTTCCTAACTCTTGGTGATATAATGGATAATTCTCGAACTAGGCGAGGAAAGCCTTGTTGGTATACACTATCAAAGGTTTGCCAAGTAACTCTTTCCTTTGCTAGTAACAGATCTCCATGTGTCAACAGAGAAGAAGCAGTTCCGTTTGGCGCTATCAAAGGTTTGAAACTAAAGCTTTTCAATTTGGCCCTCGGAGTCGACAGAGAAGAAGCAGTTGAACCCCATTTGGGACATCAACATGCAGAAGCTCGTCCTCAACTTCTCCGGTGATGTCAGCAGAGATTGCCTTACTCGCACCTCCAAGGTATAATATGCATATCTATTTATCTTCCTGGTCCCCTTATGAGCTCACGTGTGAGGGATTCAGATTAAGATGTCACTATATTGGTTGCAAGGTTTGGCTGATGTTCAGGTCAATACCATGTGGTCTACTTCGCTTACAGCAATCTAGTTGCTTTAGTAGTTTGTCGAATTTGATCTGTGGAGTGCTTATCTTGTAGCCTACTAGTAGGACATGCATCGGCTAGTGATACAAATGCATGTATTGGTGACTGTATCATGTGTAAAAAGTTAGTCAATTCAACAAGTAGAGCATCCAATCCTTGACTAGCATTCTTACAGTAGAAATTCAAAGTATGTAGTTAGTAGTCTGTTGGATTTTGGTACTTGGAAGCTTTTATGGAAATGGACTTACCATAGGTAATATGCTACTATTTATTTATCCAATATGTATCACTTATGCTAGTTTTTTGTTTGACAGAAATAGGAAGGTCGAAGGAGGATATTAGAAGTTCTTGGATGTGTTATATCTATGCTAGCAACAAGGGCACCATAAGAAGAAGTAGGGAGCTCCGCTCCAGGCATTGACAACTAGTAGAGAATTTGTCATGTTTACATCTATTGTATGTGTTGTCTATTGGTTATTGTGTCTCAAATTTGGCTGTTATATCTGTTGTCATGTTTATATCTAATGTATCAACTATTTCTACATGTTAAATGATCTAGCTATCATGTCATTTAGTAGTGTTACTCATTAGCCTCGTGGCTGTCATGTTTAAATTCTCGATGTTATATTGTTGTGTCATGTAAATTCGGGTCTGTACTGGATCTAAAAAGTTCACGTGGAATTAATAATAAAACAGGAAAAAGGTTGAAAAATAAAAAAGAAATCGTCTATAAAGAAAGAACAAAGGCCTGAAAGCGAATACACCCTAAAAATGCCACGACCCATAGGCACGACATAAATGAAATGCACTTTAAATGGCCTAGGCCCAATTATGAAAAAGGCCAGCATTATTGGGCTAGCCCATATATACCACCATAATGGATCGGGCTGAATTTTTATTACCATGATCTCATTTCGTCATAATTTTGCCAAGTCGGATCGACCACGTAGGATCTGACATTGCGAGGCTAGATGATCCGTGACGATATTGGATCTTCATAACAGTTATGATGATCCTATATCGTCATAGATGATTATGACAATTTTATTGAAAAGTCATTATAGTTCATTTGCGACGCCCAACTTTCGACGATCTCAAAATTGTCATAAACAGACTACTATTACGATACTGTGATGAAAATGGAGGGTCATATATAGTCAGATTCCATGTAGCGTTGATTTTAATAAGACATATCCCATTTTTTACGTAGTGGCTCTCAATCTCACTTCCAACTAGGCCCCACCATAAGAAACTTCCACGTGTTAGTCGGAGGCCGAATACCTGAGCTCGACGAGACCTAACGACTCCGCCTTCATGGAGTCACTCATAGTCATCAACACATCCGTCTACCCGATCTACCACAACCCCACAAATCTCGTCGTATAGCCACCAACCTTCTCCTCTACATTTCCCCTTTTAATTCTCGCCAATTTTATGGCCGTGTCAAACTTCGTACATATAAATTGTGAATGCGCCCTTTGCATGCGGCTCATTATAGAACTGCCATGCATGGTCTGGGAAAAAACATACTGTGCACGTGTCACGGTGCATGGTGTAGTAGCCTGCGCGGTGTGTTGCACTATGGTGCATCGAAACGTGCCTGGCTTCCATTCACCTTAACTTTATAGCCCCTCTCCGCACACCCACTCTCACATCGCTCACTCTCCACACGCAAACCTCTCCACAGTCCCACCAGCTTCTACAAACTCCCGAGAAAACCCCGTCTACGCCAGCGATGGCGGAGGAGGATACGGTGGCCATCGTCATCTCCAAGGCTGCCGGCGAGGAGGCCTCCGTCTCCGGCCTGGTACCCCTCGACGCGTTGAAAGCAGCCACCGTCATCGTCTAGGCCCCCATCGAGGCATCGATGGCAGCCGTCGTTCCCTTCCAGGCCCCCGTCCCTGCTACCAACGTAGCCACCAGCGAGGAGCCCCTGCTGGTGAGGAGGCCCCCGCCGGTCACGAGCAGATCCAGCTCTTCTGGGACCCCTATGATCCAGAGGAGTACATCGCTCCGGTGAACCCCTATGACACTGGCATCGACGACCCATGGTCGGAGGTAACTAGGGTTTTCTTCCCTTCCCTGGTTCTTCTCCCGTTCCCATTGTTGGATGCTAGATCTTGGTTTATTAGGATTCACTTGTTTGCATTTCGATTGCTCGATCTTCTTACATCATCTAATCCTCCCTTTTCATTTTCTTCCAATAGGTTTACGGCAGCGACGTCTGCAGCGATGACGAGTCCAGGCACACCAAGACTCGTTAGGTGATGAGGAGGCGCACAACTATATCTATATTTGTTTTGTTTTCTGAATGAATGTATTCTGCCTGGTTTGATTTGCTGCTCTAGATTTGCTACCAGATTGGACCAAAAAGAGGTCCAAAAGGGAATGAATTATCAAAGCGAGAAGCTTCTCTATATTTGCTACCAATTTGGGAAAAATGAAACATATCTGTTTAGCGAGAGAGGAGAAAGGTACTCTTTCAAACTGCCAGTTAATGAGCTACCATGTTGAAAAGCTACCAGACACATACCGAAACATAACACAAAGAAACAAAATTTATTTTACTACTCTCACTTGAGGCGCTAGCCATCTTGACAAGCTAACTGAGTTCCACAAAACAGAAACATAACACAAAGGAGTAAAATTTAATTCACTTCTCATCAGACCACTTGAGGCGCTTGCTATCGTTCCTAGGCAACCAACTTTGATCATTCCAAGTGGATATTACGTTATTGGCACTCCACAGCTCACGAAATGCAAGTTCAACCCACCTTGGATCTGACTTGGCTTCCCTATCTTTAGTATCCTGCGGCACAATTAGCGGTGCATCACATGCCTGATTGTTGCTGCTAGAAGATGTTGCCTCTCTATTTGCTGCTTCAGCTGTAGCCTCTCTATCAGCTACTTCTGCTTCAGCTGCAAGCTCTCTATCAGCTGCTTTTGCAGCCTCTCTATCAGCTGCTTCGGATGCAGCCATTTTCTTTGCATATGCAGCTTCAAACTCAGCTATTATGCATTTTCTACAAAGGGCTCCCCTAAGCTCATCTCCCCTCTTGCAAATAGGGTAAAACACGAGGTAACGTAGAAAGAAATGGGTCTTCTTGTACATATGGTAGGTCACGTAACCATCTATGGCTTGATACTTTTGGTTTGTATCAGACAACAGCCACTCCTCCCAGAAATCGTGCCTATCCATAGGGAAATCTGCCTTCATTCCTTTGTACGACTCATCGAGGATTCTAGTTGCGAGTGATGCCATTCCATCCTTCCTCGAGCCCCCTATGATCTTGACAAGACTGTGAATATCGATCCAGTTGTGCGCAGGAATTGTAATTCCCACTTGACAAATTTTCCAAAAATCATTTTTATTGTCGATAGTGTAGAAAACAATTCCCTTTTCGTGAAGGAACTGGCGCAACACCGGACAACTCTTGTCAGTCCTAAAAGTATGTAGTTTGTCATCACCAAAATTTGTAACTACAAATGTCTTATCAATGCAAGATCATCATTTGAATATAATTTTAAAAAGTTTAGTAAATGCAAGATCAAGACTATCAACATTGGCTTGTCATAATTTATTTGGTCCGAAATAAAATTCAGTAGTTTGCAAGATGAGCAAATGGATAAAGAACAAGAGGAGAAAACCGTAAAAGCGGTTAACTACAATGAGCAGATGTACAAACCGGGTGTAGTGGTAGACAAGGACGTGTTTCCTCATGGCCAGTTGAACGACTGCCACTTCATGCCCTTCATATGGGTCCTCCGAGGTGAACTCAAGGTCCAATCCCACAAACTTGTCCTCGTATATGTCAATCCAACCCTCGTACATCCTTAGGACTCGTACCACTGAATCCTCCTGGTTGGAGTAGGCGACGTCTATCTTCTTATTATCATGGGCAATGAAGCTTGTCTCTAGAGTGCGACGACCTTCCATGGCGGCAAGGAGAAGATGGGAAGAAGACAGATGACAACAAGAAGAAGATTGGTTTTTATGAGACAAGGGAATGGTGGAACCATCAATGTGTTTCTAAGGTAGTGGTTAACGACGGGGACGGAAGTCCAAAGGAGAGACGCGTGGCGGTGGCCGTTCCAGCTTCTGAGTAAACAAAAAATAATTATAACGACGATATATGTGCCCTATTTTGTCACATCAATACACTAGGCCTATTGTGTTGTCCTATCCACGATGCCAACGCTGCAAGCCTACGTGACATCCACCACACCTAACCGATGGGAGCGACATAACGGTGAGAACTGACAGGGGGGCCCAACTTGACAGACATTAGCCTGATATTTTGTATTGAAACGTAAAGTTGAATTCGTGCCAAAAAAGACCCTCTGAGTATTTGACACGCCAACTGTGGTCACCGCGGTTGATTACAGGCAACTTGGGCATCGCGTTGCATGGGCGCCCGAACTTTTAGGCCGCAAAATGATATTCTCGTTCCATGGGGATTTACAATGACCCTAAGACCCGATACATTGTCAACGGCTGATTACAGACTCATTGTTTTCACGTTTTACGGCCATTTTCATGAGCTATTGCACACTGTTTTGGTGCTCAAGGGGAATTTACAACGATTCTAAGACCCGATACATGTTTGAGAGTTATAATCAAAAACTTGTTGTTTTCGCGTTTTACGACCGTTTCATGAGCTATTGCACACTATTTTGGAGCTCCATGGGGATTTGCATTAACCGTTAGACCCGATGCATGTTTTTGGGGACGACCAAAAATTTGTCTTTTTTATGTTTTATGACCGTTTTCATGAGCTATTGCCACAGTTCTAGGATTCCAGGGCGATTTACAACAACCATTAGAACCGATACATGTTTGAGGGCATGACCAAAAACTTGTTGTTTTATGTTTTATGGCCGTTTTCATGCTCTATTACCTATAGTTGTGAGTTTCCAAGGGGATTTGCATGCCTCGTTAGACCCGATACATGTTTGAGAGTTTTAACCAAAAAATCATCTATTTCGCGTATTATGGCTATTTTCATGAGTTATTATCCACAGTTTTGGGGTTCCAGGGGATCTACAACGATCCTAAGACCTGGTACATGTTTGAGAGTTATGACCAAAAACTCGTCATTTTTCGCATTTTACGGTCATTTTCATGAGCTAATGTACACTGTTTTGGTGCTTAATGGGGATTTGCATGGACCATTAGACCCGATGCATGTTTAAGGGGATGACCAAAAAATCATCTTTTTGTGTTTTATGATCGTTTTCATGAGCTATTGCCACATTTCTAGGGTTTTAGGGCAATTTACAATGACCATTAGACCCGATACATGTTTGAGGGCATGACGAAAAACTTGTTGTTTTTATGTTTTATGGACGTTTTGATGCTCTATTACCTAAAGTTGCGAGTTTCTAGGGGGATTTGTATGGCTCGTTAGACCCGATACATGTTTGAGAATTTTAACCAAAAACTCGTCAATTTCGCATATTATGGCTATCTTCATGAGTTATTGCCCACAATTTTGGGGTTCCAAGGGTATTTACAACGACCCTAAGACCCGATACATGTTTGAGAGTTATGACCAAACACTCGTCGTTTTTCATGTTTTACGACCGTTTCTTGAGCTATTGTACACTTTTTTGGTGCTCCATGGGGATTTACAATGATCCTAAGACTTGATGCATGTTTGAGAGTTATAACCAAAAACTCGTCGTTTTCGCGTTTTATGGCCATTTTCATGAGCTATTGCACACTGTTTTGGCGGTCCATGGTGATTGATGTCTACGCAGTTCTATTCTTGTAGACAATTGTTGGGCCTCCAAGTGCAGAGGTTTGTAGAACACCAACAAATTTTCCCTTAAGTGGATCACCCAAGGTTTATCGAACTCAGGGAGGAAGTGGTCAAAGGTATTCCCTCTCAAGCAACCCTGCAATCAAGATACAAGAAGTCTCTTGTGTCCCCAACACACCCAATACACTTATCAGGTGTATAGGTGCACTAGTTCGACGAAGAGATAGTGAAATACAAGTGGTATGGAAAATTATAAGTGGTAACGGTGCCAGAAAATACTTTGATGGCGTGGAAGAGACTAAAGGCAAACTAAAATAAAGATGGAAGCAAGCAAACATGTAATAGATATAGTTGCAAACGGTGTTTCAATGCTTAGAAACAAGGCCTAGGGATCATACTTTCACTAGTGAACACTCTCATAAAAATATCGTATCTTAATGATACTACTCTGAACTACTCTCTGGTTGGACACTCTAATCCATGGTAGGGCTATAACAGCACACCACAAAGTAAGCGTTTCCCATCTAGATAACCCCACATTGTCACCTTGAGCACTAGATGGTTCCAACAAACACCACAATTTCATAGAGACATCCAACTCCAAATATAACTCATAACAAGTATTTGTAAACTCTAGCCTAAGTGCCACCATGGTGTGCACGCTGTCACTTTCACACACATGGGGAGAGCAGAGATCTATTAAAGCACTTGAGTAGCAAGGTAGATCTACTTGAGTACAAAGCTCATGATCACAATATGATCACACATAGAGAGAGAGAGATGAACATATAGCTACCGGTAGAACCCTTAGCCTTGAGGAAGAACTACTCCCTCGTCATCACGGGAATCTGCAACGACGATGGAGATGGTGGTGGAGATCGATGGAGATGGCTCAAGGGGCACTTCCCCATCCCGGCAGGGTGCCGGAATAGAGACTTCTGTCCCCCAAATCTCCTCTTCGGTGGCGGCGGTGCTGCAGAACTTTTCGTGGATTTCTGATGGAAGATTTAGGGTTTTGGCATCGAAGGCTTCTTATAGGCGAAAGAGGCAAGGTTAGTGGGTGGACTAGGGGCCCACACTACCTGGTGGCACGGCTAGGGCTAGCCCGTGCCACCACATAGGGTGGCCAGCCCCTGGCCCCTCTCCGTCTTGTCTTCTGGCTCCGTGAGTCTTCCGGTAAAATATCGACTTTGGCTTTTGTCTGGTCCAATTTCGAGAATATTCATTTTTTGGCTTTTCTGGAACCAAAATCAGCAGAAAACAGGCAACTGGCACTGTGGCGTCTTGTTGGTTAGTTCCAGAAAATGTGTAAAAGTAATCCGAAGTGTGGACAAAACATAAGAAAGTAGATAAAAACCAAACATGGAACATTAAAAATTATAGATACGTTTGCAACGTATCAATATCCCCAAGCTTAACTCATGCTCGTCCTCGAGTATGTATGTGATAAAAAGAAAGAATAATTTTTGAGGTGACATGCACCATCATAAACTTGATCGAAGTATTTGTAAAACATGGATATCTAGGATCATAGTATTTCAATCATAACATGAAAGATAAAGTTCTAGCAATAAGACAAAGCAACTATGTTGCAACATGAAAAGGCACAAACAAAAGATTCATGAATAACAATGCTTTGCAAGATGTTTGTTTGTTTCACATAAAGAAAACATAGCATAGTGGCATTCAGCTTGTCCCTCATAGAGTAGCAAATATAAATGCATAGGACACCTTCAAAGTTCATAAGAGTGACTAGATACAAGTATTTAAAACAAGCAATATCAAAGTTATGCATAAATCAACAAGTCTTTGGACAATGCACATAGAACTAAGAATGGCCACTATGCTCTCAAAGTAGGTGCATAAACATAGAAGGTGGAGACTCAACATAAAAGTAAAAGAAAGGCATTCATAGAAGGAAGTAGAGATTCATGTTTCATAAAGAGCTTCCAAAAATTATGGTACTTATTAGCTTTCAGCTCTCATTGCCCCTATCATAAGCATCTTTAGGTGATTAAGGTTAAAGTGACACAACTAAGAGGATATGCTTGACAAGTTATAAGCTGAAATCTCATGCCCCTTACTTACGAAGACCGAACCTCATGCTACTCAACTTTAGTCAAAGTAAGCTCTTGTCATTGTAAGTACATATGTATCATAGAGAACCGCCAACGGGGAACCCCTTGCACATGATATAGGAGCTATCTCATAATCAAAATGACAAGGTAAGCAGACAATGAGCATCTCAGCAATCTTCTTATTTACCATGGGAAAATGGTGCTTTTTTCTCTCTTTCCTCTTTTCTCATATTTTTTCGTTTTTCTCAATCTCTATCTCTCTTTTTATATAAGAAGAATGCTTCATAGATAGCTCATTATGGTTATGCTGCAAGTTACCACCATGATTAGGCATGGCTTAGGCTAGCGGCCCAAGCGTTTCTCTAACACACATACAAACTCCATGATCTTACAATTTCCACTTTTATTTCACACCACCGGGATCCATAAGCAAAAGAACATGATATCAACAGGGTACAATGTACAAGTGTAATGTTGAAAGCGTTCCCAATGATACATGGTTCTGCTAACTTCAACTTATAAAGCGCAAGCATATACGCAACAAAGATGGACACAATGGTTCAAGTTTATTAAGTGCAAGAAAAGTAAGGTGTGCCATCAAGTTAGTGAGAGCTTTAATCACTAATTTTCACATAACAAGTTTAATTCGGAAGGTAGATAAAAGCATGAATATAATTGGAATAGAAAATTCTAATAGGTAGGTATGGTGGACTCTTTGGAATAACTTGGTTTTAGGAGTTGGATGCATAAGTGGAACTCATACTTCATTATGGAGGCTAACAAAAGACTGGGAGCGACCAACTAAGAGAGTAATAATGGCCATAATCATGCAAAGCGAAAAAACATCATTGATTAAAGCATGAAATGATATTACAAGTCGAAAACTAAAGCATCATAAAGGCTATGGTGACTTGGGATAGTCATAACATGGTGTGAGCATGCGCCAAGTCAACCCAAATAAAGCATCAAAGGAGAATACCACAATAATATGCTTTAATATGCTAAAACAATGCATGATTCTTCCAAAGCACATTAAGAAATATCAATTGTTTATAACAAGTCATGCTACAGCAAGAATCACTAAGCATAAAGCCAAAACAATACCAAGCATGACATGACAAAGCATATGTCACAGTGAAAAACGATCTCCTTTTACCACTTAAGCATGAACTTTCCTACTCTTTTCCAATCCAAACCAAACTTATTTGAAAATTAATGTATGAAAGAGGGGGTCCAACCAATTTATTCAAACAAACTAAGAAAACCAAGCAAACGAAAACCAAAAAGAAAACGGAAACTAAGACGCTCCAAGAACAACACAAGTGTGCATGAAACAATAAAAATGAAGTGTTTGGAAGAAACCTGAGATTTTTACTGATGAAGAAGGGGATGCGTTGGGCATCCCCAAGCTTTGACGCTTGTACCTCTTGAATATTGCTTGGGGTGACACGCATGGGATCCCCAAACTTGAGATTTAGTCCATCCTTCATCTCATTACTCATTCCTTCCATACACTTGAATTTTTTCTTCATACTAAACTTCACACAATCTTTATTAGCAACATTAGTGCACTCAAGATAATAAGTCTTTAGGTTCAGTTTCAACACCAATAAAACTTCCAATAAAACGCAAGCTACTGTAGCACTTCCCTCAAAAAGCTCATTTCCCCAAAAGAACTCAAAAAGGAACCAACAAGAAGCAAATGCAAATAATGGCAGAAATTTGTCAAAACAGACCAGCAGGTAAAGACGAATTTTTAGAAGACCTTCTGTTGCTCAAATCAAAAAGTGTTGAAGTAACTAAAGTTATATAACAACCTGGGTCAGAAGCACAAAAATTCATGCCTCAAAACAATGTACAGAGATTTTACACGAATTTTTACGGTGAAGGACAAAAATCTGTATCAGGACAGCAACTTTCACAAGCATTATTTCTCTCTCATTAGAGGTTACTCTTGGCACAAAAAGCAAATAAAAAGGAGAAGGAGTGGTTACCACAGAGGTAATAACTTCCAAGACTCATTTAAAACTTTTGGATTATGTCCCAATAAGTACTTTTGTTTAACACCTTTAAGTTAGGCATGATAGTTTGAGAAGATGCTCACATAGGAAAATATGAATTGAAGTAAAAGAGAGTATCAAGAATAAAATTCAAAACACATTTAAGTCTAACCCACTTCCTATGCATAGGAATCTTGTAAATAAACAAGTCATGAAATCACAAAGCAACAAGCATAATAAAGCAAAACAAGTGCAACTTCAAGACTTTCAACATAAAGAGGGGAAACTTAATATTATTGAGATGCATAAAATCATGTTTCCCTCTCTCATAATAACTTTCAGTAGCATCATCAATAAAATTAACAATATAACAATCACATGAAACATTCTTATGATGAGCCACATGCATAAAAGAATTAATACTCCCCACATAAACATAGTCATTTTTTATTAATTGTAGTGGGAGCAAATTCAACAAAATAGCTATAATTATTATTCTCATCACCATAATCCCTAAATATAGGAGGCATATTGTAATCATAATTAATTTCCTCCTCAATAGTAGGTGGAATGAAAATATCATATTCATCATTGCAATCATCATATATTGGAGGCATAGTATCATCAAAGTAAATTTTCTCCTCCATGCTTGGGGGACTAAAAATATCATGATCATCAAAACTAGTTTCCCAAGCTTAGACTTTTCCAAAGCATTAGTAATAATGGTGTTCAAAGATTTCATACTAATCACATTACTATTAGCATGCAAATAAAGTACCATAGTTTTTTTAATTTTCTCGTCAAACACCTCATGTCCCAACTCAAGATAAATACTATAAAGCTCTCTAATTTTGTTGTTGTTTTCCATTAAGCCTAACTAGTGAAAATAAAAACAAGAAACAAAAAGATATAATTGCAGAATCTAAAGGAAATAACTTCGAGCACTCACACACCAGCAACCACACTAGAAGATAGTTTAGTAGGCTGAAGATGTGAGTACCTTTTACCTTACCTCCCCGGCAACGGTGCCAGAAAATAGCTTGATGTCTACGCACTTCTATTCTTGTTGACAGTTGTTGGGCCTCCAAGTGCAGTGGTTTGTAGAACAGCATCAATTTTTCCCTTAAGTGGATCACCCAAGGTTTATCGAACTCAGGGAGGAAGTGGTCAAAGGTATTCCCTCTCAAGCAACCCTGCAATCAAGATAGAAGAAGTCTCTTGTGTCCCCAACACACCCAATACACTTGTCAGGTGTATAGGTGCACTAGTTCGGCGAAGAGATAGTGAAATACAAATGGTATGGATAATTATAAGTGGAAACGGTGCCAGAAAATACTTTGATGGCGTGTAAGAGACTAAAGGCAAACTGAAATAAAGATGGAAGCAAGCAAACATGTAACAGATCTAGTTGCAAATGCTGTTTCAATGCTTAGAAACAAGGCCTACGGATCATACTTTCACTAGTGAACACTCTCATACAAATATCTTATCTTAATGATACTACTCTGAACTACTCTCCGGTTGGACACTCTAATCCATGGTAGGGTTATAACAGCACACCTCAATGTAAGCCTTTCCCATCTAGATAACCCCACACTGTCACCTTGAGCACTAGATGGTTCCAACAAACAACACAATTTCATAGAGACATCCAACTCCAAATATAACTCATAACAAGTATTTGAAACTCTAGCGTAAGTGCCACCATGGTGTGCACGCTGTCACTTTCACACACATGGGGAGAGCAGAGATCTATTAAAGCACTTGAGTATCAAGGTAGATCTACTTGATTACAAAGCTCGTGATCACAATATGATCACGCATAGAGAGAGCGATGAACACATAGCTACTGGTAGAACCCTTATCCTTGAGGAAGAACTACTCCCTCATCATCATGGGAATCAGCAACGACGATGGAGATGGTGGTGGAGATTGATGGAGAGGGCTCTGGGCGCACTTCCCCGTCCCGATAGGGTGCCGGAACAGAGACTTCTGTCCCCCAAATCTCCTCTTCGTTGACGGCGGCGCTGCGGAACTTTTCGTGGATTTCTGATGGATGATTTAGGGGTTTTGCATCAAAGGCTTATTATAGGCCAAAGAGGCAAGGTCGGTGGGTGGACCAGGGGCCCACACCACCTTGTGGCGTGGCCAGGGCTAGCCCACGCCACCACATGGTGTGGCCAGCCCCTGGGCCCTCTCCGTCTTGTCTTCAGGATCCGTGAGTCTTCTGGTAAAATATCGATTTTGGCTTTTGTCTAGTCCAATTCCGAGAATATTCATTTTCTGCCTTTTCTAGAACCAGAAATGACGAGGGTTTAACTCATCAATGCCCATTGTTATGGACTTGGGTTTTGGAGAAGGAGGGAGCGCTGGAGACATCTATCGGCTAGCAAACAAGCACATAGGGGACAAAGGATTTACCCAGGTTCAGGCCTCATAGAGGTCCCTACTCCTGCTTGTCTGCTCGTGGAATTATCGAAGGAGTCGAAAGTTACAATGGTGCGTAGATGCAATCTGGTGAGGGTTGTGGAAACTAGGGTTGCGTGTGTCCTCCTCGCCGCCCCCTCCTAGCCTTTATATAGATAGGCTAGGTCTTGGGTAGCAGGTCGAGTCGGTTACAAGTTAGGGTTTTCCCCTCCAAACTTTCTATCTTTAGCTTCTTCTTGTCCTTCAAGCAATCGAGAGTCCGTAGGTTACTCGAGTCCTTTCATCTGGCTTTGGCGACACCGTGGGCCTGTACATATTTGGACCATATATACCAAGCTCGAGTACCTGTAGGGTATACCCATGTCAGTAGCCCCCGAGTGTCCAGTGGAATCGCAGATTCGACTGGGGACTTTTTGAAGTCTTCGAGTGCCTGAATGAGTACATTTTTGACTGCTTTTATTTATGTCATAGCGATTGTTGATATACATGCCTGATATAACCTAAGTATCAGTATGAGTTAACCACCTTAGGGTGAAACAACGCAATCTACTCGAACTCGAGTCTCCGGACTCGAATCCGGAACAGTGCTGGCGTAATTCGACTCAAGCTGCGGAGGTCTTACATGAGTCGAATTCTAGTTATATGGGTGTGAGCACTCGACGCGTCCGTCAAGGCATGTTCATCGTGCCTGTAGGCACGGATATATTTTTGGTAGTGCGTAGTTAAATGCGTTGCCAGGCCTTATTCAGGTCTTAACTTCACGCTGTAAGCGCGGCATCCGAATTTTATCATCGCGGAGACGATACGGGCGACCCAGGAGACGTAGTCTCTTTGTAGGGAAAATTACGAGGCGGTGTCGCCATGAGATGCGAGTGCGGATGTTATCAACACATAGTTTTTACACAAATAATCATAGGGTGCGGATGTTATCAACACACACACATGTTTGAGAGTTATGAGCAAAAACTCGTCGTTTTTCGCGTTTTACGGCCGTTTTCATGAGCTATTGCACACTGTTTCGGGGCTCCATGGGGATTTGCGTGGATCTTAACACTCCATACATGTTTGAGAGTTATAACAAGAAACTCGTCATTTTCGCGTTTTACGGCCATTTTCATGAGCTATTGTACACTGTTTTGGGGCTCCATGCGGATTTGCGTGGACTATTAGACCTGATCCATGTTTGTGGGGATGACCTAAAAATTGTCGGTTTTGTGATTTATGACTGTTTTCATGAGCTATTGCGATAGTTCTAGGGTTTCAGGGTGATTTATAACGACCATTAGACCCGATACATGTTTGAGGGCATGACCAAAAACTTGTTGTTTATATATTTTATGGCTATTTTCATGCTCTATTTCCTACAGTTGCGAGTTTCCAGGGGGATTTGCATGGCTCGTTAGACCCGATACATATTTGACAGTTTTAACCACAAACTCGTCAATTTCGCATCTTATGGCCGTTTTCATGAGACCCGATACATGTTTGAGAGTTATGACCAAAAACTCATCATTTTTCATGTTTTACGGCCATTTTCATGAGCTATTGCACACTGTTTTGGTGCTCTAGGGGGATTTACAATGATCTTAAGACTTGATACATGTTTGAGAGTTATAACCAAAAACTCGTCTTTTTCACATTTTACGGCCGTTTTCATCAGCTATTGCACACTGTTTGGGGCTCCATGTGGATTTGCATGGACCATTAGACCTGATGCATGTTTCTGGGGATGACCAAAAATTTATCGTTTTTGTGTTCTATGGCCCTTTTCATGAGCTATTGCCACAGTTCTAGGGTTTTAGGGCAATTTACAATGACCATTGGACCCAATACATGTTTGAAGGCATGACCAAAAACATGTTGTTTTTATGTTTTATCGCCGTTTTCATGCTCTGTTAACTATAGTTGCGAGTTTCCAGGGGGGATGTGCATGGCACATTAGACCCGATACATGTTTGAGAGTTTTAACCAAAAAGTCGTCGATTCGCGTCTTATGGCTGTTTTCATGAGTTATTGCCCACAATTTCGGGGTTCTAGGGGGATTTACAACGACCCTAAGACCCGATACATGTTTGAGAGTTATGACCAAAAACTCGTTGTTTTTCATGTTTTATGGCTGTTTTCTTGAGCTATTGCACACTGTTTTGGTGCTCTAGGGGGATTTACAATGATCTTAACACTCCATACATGTTTAAGAGCAATAACCAAAAAAACGTCGTTTTTTTGTTTTACGGTCATTTTCATGAGCTATTGCACACTGTTTTGGGGCTCCATGGGGATTTGCATGGACCTTTACACCAGATGCAAGTTTTTGGGGATGACCAAAAATTTGTCATTTTTGTGTTCTATGGCCCTTTTCATGCGCTATTGCCACATTTATAGGGTTTCAGGGCGATTTACAATGACCAATTGACCCGATACATGTTAGAGGGCATGACCAAAAACATGTTGTTTTTATGTTTTATGGCCGTTTTCATGCTCTATTACCTATAGTTGCGAGTTTCTAGAGGGATTTGCATGGCTTGATAGACTCGATACATGTTTGAGAGTTTTAACCAAAAAGTCCTCGATTTCGCGTCTTATGGCTGTTTTCATGAGTTATTGCCCACAATTTTGCATTTCTAGGGGGATTTACAACAACCCTAAGACCCGATACATGTTTGAGAGTGATGACCAAAAACTCGTCGTTTTTCATGTTTTACGGCCGTTTTCATGACCTATTCCACACTGTTTTGGTGCTCCAGGGGGATTTACAACGATTCTAAGACCCGATACATGTTTGAGAGTTATAACCAAAAACTCGTCGTTTTCGCATTTTACGGCCGTTTTCATGAGCTATTGCATACTTTTTTGGGGCTCCATGGGGATTTACGTGGACCATTAAACCCGATGCATGTTTCTAGGGATGACCAAAAATTTGTCGTTTTGGGTTTTATGACAGTTTTCATGAGCTATTGCCGTAGTTCTAGGGTTTCAACGCAATTTACAATGACCATTAGACCCGATACATGTTTGAGGGCATGACCAAAAACTTGTTGTTTTTTATATTTTATGCTTGTTTTCATGCTTTATTACCTACAGTTGCGAGTTTCTAGGGAGATTTGCATGGCTTGTTAGACCCGATACATGTTTAATCCTTTTAACCAAAAAGTCGTCGATTTCGCGTATTATGGTTGTTCTCATGAGTTATTGCCCACAGATTTGGGGTTCCATGGGGATTTACAACGACCCTCAGACCCGATACATGTTTGAGAGTTATGAACAAAAACTCGTTGTTTTTCACATTTTACGTCCATTTTCATGACCTATTGCACACTATTTTGGTGCTGTAGGGAGGTTCACCACGATCCTAAGACCCGATACATGTTTGAGAGTTATAACCAAAAACTCGTTGTTTTCACGTTTTATGGTCGTTTTCATGAGTTATTGCACACTATTTTGGAACTCCATGGGCATTTGCATGGACCGTTAGACCCGATGCATGTTTCTGGGGATGACCAAAAATTTGTCGTTTTTGTGTTTTATGACCGTTTACATGAGCTATTTCCACAGTTCTAGGGTTTCAGGGCGATTTACAACGACCATTGGACGGAATACATATTTGGGGGCATGACCAAAAACTTGTTGTTTTTATATTTTATGGCTATTTCATGCTCTATTACCTATAGTTGCAAGTTTTCAAGCGGACTTGCATGGCTCATTAGACCCGATACATGTTTGAGTGTTTTAACCAAAAACTCGCCTATTTCGCGTATTATGGCTGTTTTCATGAGTTATTGCCCAGAATTTTAGGGATCCAGTGGGATTTAAAACGATCCCAAGACCCGATAAATGTTTGAGAGTTATGACCAAAAACTCGTCTTTTTCGCGTTTTACGGCCATTTTCATGAGCTATTGCACACTACTTTGGGGGCTCCATGGGGGTTTGCTTGGACCGTTAGACCCGATGCATGTTTATGGCGATGACAAAAAGTTTGTCATTTTTGTGTTTAATGGCCCTCTTCATGAGTTATTTCGACAGTTCTAGGGTTTTAGGGCGATTTACAACGACCATTTGACCCGATACATGTTTGAGGGCATGACCAAAAACTTGTTGTTTCTATGTTTTATGGTCGTTTTGATGCTTTATTACCTACAATTGCGAGTTTCCAGGGGGATTTGCATGGCTCGTTAGACTTGATAGATGTTTGAGAATTTTAACCAAAAACACGTCGATTTCGCATATTATGTGTGTTTCATGAGTTATTGCCCACAATTTTGGGGTTCCAGGGGGATTTACAATGACCCTAAGACCCGATACATGTTTGAGAGTTATGACCAAAAACTCGTCATTTTTCATGTTTTACGGCCATTTTCATGAGCTATGCACACTGTTTTGGTGCTCTAGGGGGATTTACAATGATCTTAAGACTTGATACATGTTTGAGAGTTATAACCAAAAACTCGTCTTTTTCGCGTTTTACGGCCGTTTTCATGAGCTATTGCACACTGTTTGGGGCTCCATGTGGATTTGCATGGACCATTAGACCTGATGCATGTTTCTAGGGATGACCAAAAATTTATCGTTTTTGTGTTCTATGGCCCTTTTCATCAGCTATTGCCACAGTTCTAGGGTTTCAGGGCGATTTACAATGACCATTGGACCCAATACATGTTTGAAGGCATGACCAAAAACATGTTGTTTTTATGTTTTATGGCCGTTTTCATGCTCTGTTAACTATAGTTGCGAGTTTCCAGGGGGGATGTGCATGGCACATTAGACCCGATACATGTTTGAGAGTTTTAACCAAAAAGTCGTCGATTCGCGTCTTATGGCTGTTTTCATGAGTTATTGCCCACAATTTCGGGGTCCTAGGGGGATTTACAACAACCCTAAGACCCGATACATGTTTGAGAGTTATGACCAAAAACTCGTTGTTTTTCATGTTTTATGGCCGTTTTCTTGAGCCATTGCACACTGTTTTGGTGCTCTAGAGGGATTTACAATGATCTTAACACTCCATACATGTTTGAGAGCAATAACCAAAAAATCGTCGTTTTTTGCGTTTTACGGTCATTTTCATGAGCTATTGCACACTGTTTTGGGGCTCCATGGGGATTTGCATGGACCTTTACACCAGATGCACGTTTCCGGGGATGACCAAAAATTTGTCATTTTTGTGTTCTATGGCCCTTTTCATGAGCTATTGCCACAGTTCTAGGGTTTAATGGCGATTTACAACGACCATTAGACCTGATACATGTTTGAGGGCATGACCAAAAACATGTTTTTTTTATGTTTTATGGCCGTATTCATTCTCTATTTCCTATAGTTGCGAGCTTCCAGGGGGATTTGCATGACTCGTTAGACCCGATACATGTTTGAGAGTTTTAACTAAAAAGTCATCGATTTCGCGTCTTATGGTTGTTTTCATGAGTTATTGTCCACAATTTTGAGGTTCCAGGAGGATTTACAACTTGTTAAGACCAAAAACTCGATGTTTTCGCGTTTACGGCCGTTTCATGAGCTATTGCACACTATTTTGGTGCTGCTAGGTGATTTACAACGATCCTAAGACTCGATACATGTTTGAGAGTTATAAGAAGAAACTCGTCGTTTTCGCGTTTTATGGCCATTTTCATGAGCTATTGTACACTGTTTTGGGGCTCCATGGGGATTTGCGTGGACCGTTAGACCCGATGCACGTTTCTGGGGATTACCGAAAATTTGTGGGTTTTGTGATTTATGACCGTTTTCATGAGCTATTGCCATAGTTCTAGGGTTTCAGCGCGATTTATAACGACCATTACACCCGATACATGTTTGAGGGCATAACCAAAAACTTGTTGTTTTTATATTTTATGGCTATTTTTATGCTCTATTACCTATAGTTGCGAGTTTCCATGGGGATTTGCATGGCTCGTTAGACCCGATACATGTTTGGCAGTTTTAACCAAAAAGTCGTCAATTTCGCATCTTATGGCTGTTTTCATGAGATATTGGACGCTGTTTTGGGGTTCTAGGGGGATTTACAACGACCCTAAGACCCGATACATTTTTCTGAGTAATGACAAAAAACTCGTCGCTTTTCACATTTTACGGCCATTTTTATGAGCTATTGCACACTGTTTTGGCGCTCCACGGGGATTTACAATGACCCTAAGACCCGATACATGTTTGAGAGTTATGAACAAAAACTTTTTGTTCTCGTGTTTTACATCTATTTTTCAAGAGCTATTGCACAATGTTATGGAGCTTCATGGGGATTTGTATGGACCGTTAGACCGGATGCATGTTTAAGGGCATGACCAAAAATTCGTTGTTTTTGTGTTTTATGATCTTTGTCGTGAGCTATTGCCATATTTCTAGTGTTTCAGGGTAATTTACAACAACCATTAGACCCGATATATGTTTGAGGGCATGACGAAAAACTTGTTGTTTTTATATTTTATGGCTGTTTTCATGCTTTATTACCTGTAGTTGCGATTTTCCGGGGGGGATGTGCATGGCTCGTTAGAACCTATACATGTTTGAGAGTTTTAACCAAAAACTCGTCGATTTCGCATATTATGGCTGTTTTGATGAGTTATTACTGTTGGGGATATACTTTCCGGGTATCCTCACAGTTCCTCACTAATTAGGGTGGCCCACTTCGGGTTAGAGCTTTGCTTCACGGGTTTCCCAGTCAGGGAGAAAGACAGAGTCCAATCTGGCTATGGGAAGGCCCAGAAGACTTACCGACTTAGGCCCATAATGTTACTTGTAGTTCAAGATGTACTCGGTAACCAACTCTTAGTCGTAGCCGGATAGATCTCTCATGTAAACCCTAGGTCGGATATCTATATAAGCCGTCCTAGGGAGAGCCTTTAGGGCACACCTCAATAGTCTACAATCTCAACTCGCACAGGCAAAACCCTTGTAACACATATTCCGGCTCTGCTGTATTACTGGATTGCTAGCAGGAGTAGGATCCGTCCAAAGCCGGCGGATTCGAACCTGGGTAAACTTGTGTGCTCACCATCCCAGAATACCGTACGTCTCACACCCCTCTCTTCCGCACGCCTCGAGGACCCCCTCATGGCGTACTTGTCATCAATCCGACGATAGTTGGCGCCCACCTTAGACATACAAGCCGTCCTGCTGAACCTCACTGTGGTGGGAATGACGGACGAAGGAACGAGGGAAACCATGCTGGTACAAGCCGGCAGGGGGCTCGTCATAGTGAAGACCCTCCCCAGAACCGGAATAATGACGCTGCGGACGGAGGCCGACGATCAACCGGAAACAATTCAGCTGCTCCACCCTCTCCACCAAGCAGTCATCACAACGACTCCCAAGGGGGACAAGGAGGACGACGTGGCGGAGGAGGTGGCGGCAGAAGCCGAAGTCCGGCTCCAAGGCACCACAGCCACAGCCGACATTCGGGACAATCTCTATCCCCAAACGACGCAAGGCACAAGATCAACTCCAACATAGAGGCGCGACGCTACGAAAACGATGATATCTACGTGGGCCCAAAGTGCTTCGGACCACGCATCAGAGCTACAAGATTCCCGGAAGGATTTGCTATCTCAAGGCACATCCAAGCCTACGACGGCATTGCTCGGCCAGACACCTGGCTACAGGATTTTTTCCAAGCTTCCTGCATCGCCAAAGGTGGAAACAGCCTAGTCCCAACCCGATATCTCCCACTTATGTTGCGGAAGACGGCGTGATCATGGCTCAACGAACTTCCGAAGAACACCATCCATTTCTAGTATGACATGCAAAGTGCGTTCTTTCGGAATTTCGAAGGCACATATCGGAGGCCCTATTCGGTCAGAGACCTACAGCGTTGCACCGAGAAAGCCGGAGAAACTTGCCGGGACTACCTTGGACGATGGATCGACACCAAGAACTCATGTGAAGGAGTAAACGATCAAACTGCGATTGAAGCTTTCATCGGATGACACCCAATTGGTCTACTACGTTACCGCTTGAAGTGTGACAAGATCACTGATTTGGGAGAGATGATAGAAACAGCGAGCAAGTATGCAAATGCTGACGACGATGCAGAGGGATTACTCAATGTCCTAGCTATGCCTTAGTCGGCAAGACAACCAAAGCAACAAGCTCAAAAACGCAAAAATACCTTAGAAGAGAAACCCGACGCGGAAACAGCGGCGGTTACTACTATTTCCGGGTCTGGAGGACGAGGAGGTTTCGGCGGAGGCCACGGGCGTGGCCGTGGGACTTCGAGGGTCCAAGGTAGAGGAGAATAGCAACCAGGCAAAACCTACTCTTGGGCCGACATTGCTAATAACCCATGCGTGCATCACCTAGACGCTAATGGGGGCTCGTCTCATACCAACGCTGAATGTCGTTTCAATGACGACATCAAAAGAGATGACACCGCGGGCTACAAAGCTAAGAGGAAGAAGGGAAAGAAAAATGCTGAAAAATACAAAGAGACCAAGGAAGATTCCAACATGGAGGAAGCTGATGCTTCAAAACCCAAGCCGGAAGGGAAGAAAACTTTTCCCACCAAGAAGGACACTAACGTCACCTTCCTCAGATCTCAACCAGCAAAAGTCTAAAAAGCTGTTCTCCACGAGCTCAATGCAACAGTTCCGGCTGTCCCCCAATACTTGGACTGGTCGGAAGTGACAATCACATTTGACCGCGCTGATCATTCGCCTAAGTTGCACACGCGAGGAAAATACGCCTTAATCGTCAACCCACTTATTGACGGTTATGGTTTCTCCAAGACCCTCATGGACCTTGGTAGCAGCATCAATATTCTCTATGTCGAAACGCTACGCCGGATGAAGATCTCGGAAACCCAGCTAAACCATAGCTCTGTGATCTTTCACGGAGTTGTCCCAGGAAGACAAGCTAATTCCCTGGGAGAGATTACTTTGGATGTCACCTTTGGAACTCCAAAGAATTATTGGACGGAGGCACTTTCCTTCGAAGTTGACCCGTTCAAGAGCGTGAACCACGCTATTTTCGGACGCCTGGGGTAATGGGGTTTTATGGCTCGTCCGTGTTACATTTACAATATGATGAAAATTTCAGGTCCCAACGACGTGATCACCATCAAGGGAGGCCCGAAGAAAGCACGAGAGTGCGAGGATGGAAATGCCGCCTTTGCCGAAGCCGTGCTGCACGCCCAGGAGTACCAGGGGATCAAGAAGAGCATAGATCCGTCCGAGATGCCCGCAACGAAGAAGGAGGTGACAAAGAAAAATCCGAAGTTCAAGGCATCAGAAGAGACGAAGAAGACGCCGTTGAAGGATGATGACCCCTCCAAGGTGACCCATATAGGCGTAGGCCTAGGTAGCGCATAGGAAAGCGCACTCATCAAGTTCCTCCAAGCAAATCAAGATATCTTCGCATGGCAGCCATCTGACATGACCGGAGTACCTAGGGAACTTGCCGAGCACTCTCTAAATGTAAACCTGAAAGCTAAACCCGTCAAACAGTCCCTGCGGCGGTTTGGAGACGAAAAGCGTAAGGCAATAGCTAAGGAACTAGCACGGCTCGAGTTAGCCGGATTCATAGAAGAGGTCATCCACACTGAGTGGTCGGCCAATCCTGTAATGGTCCCTAAAAAGGACACCACTGATTTAAGGATGTGTTTTGATTATACTGCCTTGAACAAGGCTTGTCCAAAAGATCCGTTCGCTCTGCCTTCAATTGATCAAGTTATCGATTCTACGGCAGGCTCGGAACTCCTCTGTTTTCTCGACGCACATTCCGACTATCACCAAATCCATATGAACGAAGAAAATCAGGAACACCTGGTGTAGCGTTCGACTTACTTTGTCATTGAGGTCCTGACAGAATCAAAACAACTGTATAAGCACTATCAAAAGTTGGCTTACGAAGTTTTTCTTGCATCCCGTAAGTTACGACACTACTTTCAGGAGCATCCAATTACCGTGGTGAGCACAGCTCCCATGAGAGATATAATCAACAACAGTGACGCCACAGGACACGTCGCCAAATGGGGAATAGAGCTCTCAGCTTTTGACATTGAGTATAAACCTCGGACAGCAATCAAATCCCATATCCTTGCTGACTTTGTCGCTGATTGGACAAAGACGAAGGAGAACATGATCCTCCCTGAGTCGGAATATTGGACACTTTCCCTCGATGGGTCTAAGGCTCGAGGGGGCTCGGGGGCTGGCGTGGTGCTCAAATCACCCCAAGGAGATAAACTTTTATACGTGTTGCAGATCCACTTCACAACAACAAACAATATTGCCGAGTATGAAGCACTGCTGCATGGAATCCGGATTGCTAAGGATATTGGCATCCGACGTTTGATGTGTTATGGAGATTCGGACCTTGTTGCTCAACAAGTGTCGGATATTTGTAATGCAAATAAACACATGGCAGCATATAAAGCTGTCGTGGATGATTTATGTAATCGTTTGAAGGGTTTGAAGTTCAACCCATCCCTCGAGCAGAAAATGTGGAAGCAGACGCACTATCTCGGATAGGTTCTGCGCGGAAAGAGGTCCCGGATGGCGCTTTTTTAGAGCACCTCAAAATTCCCTCAATAAAGGGAGTAGATGAGGAATATCCAACCAAATCCGACTCACCTTTGATAGTAGTTCTAGCTGTAATTCCTAGCTGGACTCAACCCTACCTAGATTATCTGGTAGATGGCAAATTACTCGAAGACGAGGTTCTGAGCCGGTAGATTATCCGACGAGCAAAAGCCTATACTATTGTTAAAGGTGAGCTCCATAAACAGAGTATTTCTGGGGTTTTTAGCGTTGTGTATCTCCGGAAGAAGGAGTGGAAATCTTAAGGGAAATCCATGAAGGCGAGTGTGGTCACCACGCTGCAGCCAAATATTTAGTGGCAAAACCTTTTAGACACAGATTTTTCTGGCTTACAGCTCAGGCAGATGCCGAACGATTAGTCAAGACGTGCAAAGGCTGCCAAAAGTACGCCAAGCAAGCTCATGTTCCAGCTGATCAGCTTCGAACAATACCTATAACATGGCCCTTTGCAGTCTGGGGGCTTGATATGGTAGGACCATTTAGACGAGCTCCAAGCGGATTTACTCACCTCCTAGTGATGGTGGATAAATTCACAAAATGGATTGAGGCTAAACCTGTCACTAGTTGTGATGGAGCAACATCCAAAAGATTTGTCGAGGATGTTATAATCTGGTATGGTTATCCACATAGCATTATCACGGACAACGGGAGTAACTTCTCTATGGGAGAATTGGATGAATTCTGCAACAAGCAAAATATCCGGTTTGACATTGCGGCAGTCGCACATCCACGGGCTAACGAACAAGTCAAAAGAGCAAATTGTTAATCCTACAAGGGCTAAAACCGATACAAGAACCACCACTACGACGTGCTGCGGGGGCTTGGGCAGAGGAACTACCCTCTGTAATTTGGAGTTTACGAACAACTCCAAAAAGGTCAACATGATACAGACCTTTCTTCTTGGTATATGGCGCAGAAGCAGTTCTTCCTAGTGATTGGATTCATACTTCTCCTAGAGTGGCCGTGTATATTGAAGAGGATGCCGAGATTTCTCGACAAAATGATCTCGACTTAGTCGAAGAAGTTCGCGTCGTTGCTGAAATAAGATCTACAACCTATCAGCAGAAGTTACGCAAGTATCATAGCCAGAGAGTCCGAAATAGATCTTTCAATAAAGGTGATTTGGTTCTCCGGCTTGTGCAACAAAGAAAGAACAAACTTTTCCCAGTATGGGAAGGGCCCTTTTTAGTTAGTCGATTATTGCACAATGGATCGTACTACTTAACTGACATGAGGCTAGTCAAAGAAAGACCTGCTACTAAGAAGAGAAAGAGAGCTAGAGGCTGTCCAAATCCGGATGAGTTAGACAGACCATGGAATATTGTTCAGCTACGTCCCTTTTATTCTTTGTTTAAGAATATATATGTACATGTTCTATGAGAAATAAAAAGTTTTGGTTGCCTCAAGTTTTTCTGAGAAGTTTTTACCATCTTATTTTCGAATGATCATGTCATAGTCAAAAATCCCAGAATGCTTGAAAGTACTTTATGGTCATGTTCGTTCTGGTCTAGATTTTCGATTCTAAAATTGCTACCTTCGGGTATAACTCTAAAATTTCTAGTCTTTACTTTGGTTATTTGTCTGATTGCTTGATGCGGGCATTTTCCGAGTAGTGAATTGTTGGTACTGGAAGCCGGCTTTGTTTTCGAGTTTAAACTGGTTTAGCAATTGAGCTCCATTGCTCGACAAAGTTTCCGACAGAAGGTTTAGCCGGCTCACAAAAGGGACGAGGAGGAAAGCCAGATAAACAATAAGTATAGATAAAAAAAGACTAGTGCTTGTGTAAACATTTCAGGCACACAAAAAAAAATTCAAAGTCAAAAAGTGCTGAATAGATCAAAAGCTTAGCACTAGAAAAATAATAGTACTTCATATTTACAAACGCATCATGTTTTTGCGGGATAATACAAAAATTTCTTATCTATGATGCAGGAGGAGATGAAGGAGCCGCCGGCTCACTAGAGATGCCACCTTGGTATCGTTCTGAGATGTTCGCGTCCGAGTTGGTGCGTTCATCGTCGGAAACTTCTGCTGATTCTTTTAGAGGAGGAGGCAGAGTATCCACGTGGGTGAAGAAAGGGGTCTCGTAGCTGGTTAGGTCAGCCACATGACACCCATATCCGGCGCAGGAGTGCATGATGGCTTGAAGGTCCTGCTCCTGGCCATCTTCATCTACTTTGTAGTACCCTCTGGTCACTTGCCATATTTCCATGTTTCCATGGTGGCTCATGACCATGGTGAGAGCGTTCTGCGCCGCAGTCCGCACGTAGGACATGTTACAATCCCGAACAAGTTGCGGCATCTCCTTTGCCTTGTCCCACACCTATAAATCCAACATGTTGTGCATGTCCGGAATCTTGAGAGCTTCGTCGATGTCCTGAAGGGATTGGCGGAAATCATGAAGCAGGTCACCGACTTGGGTAAGCCGGTGGGTGCGGGGCTCGGTGGAAGAAGAGTCCGTCAAGTTTAGAGGACCTATACACTAAACAAGTTAAGAAAAATCCGACATGGATAGAAGTCTAAGAAAAATTCAAGTCAGACAGATGGAACGTACCGAAAATGACGTCGTCAATTTTGGTCTTCTCTTCCCGGAGACTCTGGAGTTCAGCCCTAAGCGCATGGGAAAGGTCCCTCTCTCTGCTAAGTTCATTCTTGAGGTCCGAGATTGTTTTATCTTGAGCAGCGATCTTGCGATCACGCTCTTCAGTAGCCATGGAAGAGGATTCAAGGACTTGAGCTATGCTCTTTTCATGATCCACCTTGAGCTTATCCAGCTCTTGGCGAAGATCCTTGTTCTCCACCACCAAGGTTTTGAGGTTCTTGGCCTCTTCGATCATGGCACGGGATTGTTTCACCAGCGCTGTAAGTCAAAAAGGACAACAGTTCAGAAAAATTCGGCATTGAAAAAACAAAGAGAAGGTTTGAGTCTCGGAATGTTTACCTTCGGCTTCATCCTTGGCAACTTTAAGTTGAACATTCTTTAAGTCGGAGAGCCTTCATCTCTCTCCGCTTATCACAGACGTTCTTGAATGAATCCTGGTTATAGGAATATACTTTATGTAAGCCAGAATACCCAAAGTCAGAAAGCTACTAAAGACTCGGGCTAATATTTTTGCTAATATCAACACGAGCCTTGGGGGCTACACTAGTTAATTCTTTGGCATCCTAATGAAGCATAAACCCGAATTATTTATACTGCTTCATGCTTGGGGGCTAGAGGATATGATATGGAATAAAGGAAAAACAAGAGTTGGAATTCCGACTTACATATTGTTCACGAGTGATTTTATCAAAACTCACGTTCACCTCAACGGCAACCTTCTCAACGAGATTTAGAGGGGTCACATGAGTAGTTGGAAGCTCCCCGGACCTGATCCTCTCGTTGCGGAGAAGCACTTGTTCAAGAAGATTGGAGTGCTTGACGTCCTCTGCTTCTAGCGCTTCTTCTTCGGCAGATAAAGTACTTTTCTCCAGGCATTGCCTGGCGAGCCGCTGGATTTCTTCAGCAGATTTCCGGGACAGGCCAAACTTGGCAAGTCCCAGTTTGCAGATAAGGTTTTCGGCGAAGGTTTCTGCCAAGGGATCATTACCCAAAGAGGGTTCACCCTTATCTAGATCTGACTCACCCATGGTGACGTCAGTTTGCGATTCAAGGATCGCGGGCTCCGTTGAAGGAGTCGGGTCTTCTACGACAACCGGAGAAGGAATGGTCACCGGCATTGCACAAGGTTGAGGGGTAGGAGTCGGAGGAGCTACGACAAGAGAAGCTATGGTGATCTTCGTCTGTCGCATAGGCTTGGAAGAAGTTCCCTTCCCCTTGCCCTTGATGATCGATTTTGCTCTAAGAATGTAGTAAAGTCAGAAACACTACATCTCGGAAAGAAATCTGAGTAAAGTACAAAGGCGGAAGTGGTGATTGAAAGTTACCTCTTCACGATAGGCACCTCCTTTGTGCCAACAGCCACGGTCGAAGCTTTGTGCTTCTTGAGCGCAAGGTCCGGCAATGGGACCACCTCTGTCTCCTGAGAAAACTCAGGAGGATATCCTTCGAGCGGAGCAAATTCCGACTCGGGGAGGTCAGCAACCTGAAAATAAGAAAACATATCAACATTGCAGTGTAACTCGAAGATTGAAACACATAAAAAGGTGTACTGATAGAAGCTTACCGGCACTAGGGGATTTTCCGCCGTGTGCATATCTAGAGAAATCTCCGGGATCCTCCTCTCGATCCGCTCCCTAATCAGCCACTTGATCTGGCTTATGTAGCCCTGAGTGGTGTAGGATTTGGGGCTGATGCGGAGGGAGTCTTCCTTGGACGACGTGATGGAGTGCATCAGTCGATCCCCATGGTATTGAAGGGGCTGGATCCGGCGTGAGACCCAGCATTGGACTAAGTCGGATCCCTTCAGTCCCTTGTGTTTGATCAAGTGTTCGATCTACCTCTTAGCGAGGATTAGATCGTCGGTGAGAGCCGAAGCGGCCTCGTCCAAGGACGGTTAGGCTGTGGTAGCACCGTCAACAAAAGCAGGCAAAGTAGTAGCTTTGTCGGGAGCTGGAATATCCCTATGATAGAAAAATGTGGCTGACCATTGTTTGACCGAGTCACTAGCTAATATTTTTGGGTACGCGCGCTCGCGTCTAAGAGAAAAGCTAATAGTACCGGTGATGTAAGGAACACCGGTAGTAATAGAATTTCCCTGGACATGAAAATAGCACCGGAAAAGAGTCAAACTTGGCCTAATGCCGAGAAATCCCTCACACAAAGAAGCGTAAGCGCTCATCTCTAAGAGGGAGAGTTAGGAGGATTATGATGGAGTTGAACTCCGTAATGATCAATCACCTCGGAAAAGAAATCCGAGGGAGGAAATGACAAACCTCTATCGAGGTGGGTGCCGAAGTGGACCCGCTCGCCGGCGCGCGGGTTGGGGATGGTTTCTTCGAAGCCGCTCTAGCAGTCGCCGGTGCGGAGGAGCCCTTCCTTCTCCACGTTCTTGAGATCCTCGTCGTTAAGCGCACAGGGAATCCAGAGCACGTGAAAGCTCTCTTTCTCCGCCACCGCTACCGTCGCCGCCTCCGTCGCCGCTGCTACCAAGCCGGAAGAGGAAGATTGAAGCCATTTCTCCGGCGAGCAGTTGACCTAGAATGGGCGGCGCTGGGAGTTCTTTGGGGGAGGAATGGGGGAGCTCTATGCGCGTAGGGAGATTGGGAGGAGAGGAAAAGGCAAAGGGCTGGTGAAAGGAGAAGGAGAAAATCCTCACCCCTTATATCCACCTAACTGCGCCAAGATTCGTGCAAATGCTACAGTGTAACCGCCACGCATCGTGGAAGGAACTGGGAAGGACCCACGCGATGATTACATCGCCTCGATCTCCACGCACGCATTGAAACAGCGCCTCGGTTCCGTGAACCGCGGACCCACCAATGGTCGTGCTGACGGAATGCCTATCAGATGACGTGACTTGACCATGACTTGTGTCAGATGGCGTTAGAGACCAAGTTCCGGCTTAGTTTGAAATCAAGATGGAAAATCCGACTAACCTGTTGATAGGTCCGGCTTCTTTTTTAAGACCTGGATCGTATTTTTTGTTTTGAAGTTTCAGGAACCCTTCAAGATTCTGCAAGCCGAAGATCAAGCTAGACGATGATAAATCCGACTTTGGATCTTGGAGGCCTCCGGGGGCTGCTGTTGGGGATATACTTTCCGGTATCCTCATAGTTTCTCACTGACCAGGGTGGCCCACTTCGGGTTACAGCTTTGCTTCACGGGCGGCCCAGTCAGGGAGAAAGACGGAGTCCAATCCGGCTACGGGAAGGCCCAGAAGACTTACCGACTTAGGCCCATAATGTTAATTGTAGTTCAAGATGTACTCTGTAACCAACTCTTTGTCATAGCCAGATTGATCTCTCCTGTAAACCCTAGGCCAGATATTTATATAAGCTGTCCTAGGGAGAGCCTTTAAGACACAACCAATACTTTAGACCCTCAACTCGCACAGGCTTTAGGGTAATCCCGAAAAGGACAAAGAGACCAAGGAAGATTCCGACATGGAGGAAGCTAATGCTTCAAATCCCATGTCGGAAGGGAAGAAAACTTTTCCCACCAAGAAAGACACTTACGTCACTTTCCTCAAATCTCAACCAGCAAAGGTCAAGAAAGCAGTCCTCCATGAGCTCAATGCAACAGTTCCGGCATCCCCCAATATCTGGACTGGTCGGAAGTGGCAATCACATTTGACCGCACTGATCATCCGCCTAAGTTGCACAGGCGAGGAAAATACGCTGCAAGGTCCGACTTACGAGATGCTAGAAACACACCGTAAGCCAACTTTTGATAATGCGGATACCGCTGTGTTGACTCTGTCAGGACTTCGCTGACAAAGTATGTCGGACGCTGCACCAGGTGTTCCTGATTTTCCTCTGGTCTCTCCACCACCATGGAGATACTGACGACCCTATTTGTCGCAGAAATGTAAAGCAACATCGGTTCCTGATGTTCTGGCGCTGCAAGGATAGAAGAAGATGAGAGTAATCCCTTCAGCTATTGTAGTGCAGCTTTAGCTTCGTCAGTCCAGACAAAATCCTTGGTCTTTTTCAGGAGTTTATATAATGGTGCGGCTCATTCACCAAGCCGGCTTACAAATCGACTGACCGCAGCGATGCAACCAGTTAATCTTTGACGTCCTTCAGGCGAGTTGGCCTGGAAATATTGAGTATAGCCTTGATTTAGTCCCGGTTCACCTCTATGCCTCTCTGAGACACGATGAAACCTAACAATTTTTCCGGCTGGTATTCCAAAGAAGCATTTCTTTGGGTTAAGCATGATGTTGTATTTTCATAGATTGGCGAACGTCTCCTCCAAGTCAGAAATCAGTGTTTCCTTCTTTTTGGACATCACCGCGATATCATCCACGTATGCATGTACATTGCGTCCGAGTTGGTCGTGGAAGCAACGCTGCATCATGCACTGGTACGTAGCTCCTGCGTTCTTCAGCCCAAAGGGCATCGTAACAAAACAGAAAGTTCTGAAGGGGGTTATGAATGAAGTTTTGACTTTGTCAGATTCCTTCATCCGGATTTGGTGATAACCGGAATATGCGTCGAGAAAACAGAGGAGTTCCGATCCTGCCGTAGAATCAATGACTTGATCAATTCTAGGCAGAGCAAACGGATCTTTTGGACAAGCCTTGTCTAAGGCAGTATAATGAACACACATCCTTAAATCAGTGGTGTCCTTTTTAGGGACCATTACAGGATTGGCCGACCACTCAGTGTGGATGACCTCTTCTATGAATCCGGCTAACTCGACCCATGCTAGTTCCTTAGCTATTGCCTTACGCTTTTCGTCTCCAAACCGTCGTAGGGACTGTTTGACGGGTTTAGCGTTCAGGTTTACATTTAGAGAGTGCTCGGCAAGTTCCCTAGGTACTCCGGTCATGTCAGATGGTTCCCATGCGACGATATCTTGATTTGCTTGGAGGAACTGGAGGAGCATGCTTTCCTATGCGCTACCTAGGCCTACGCCTATCTGGGTCACCTTGGAGGGGTCATCATCCTTCAATGGCGCTTTCTTCGTCTCTTCTGATACCTTGAACTCTGGATTTGGCTTTGTTACCTCCTTCGTTGCGGGCATCTCGGACGGATCTATGCTCTTCTTGATCTCCTAGTACTCCTGGGCATGCAACACGACTTCGGCAAAGGCGGCATTTCCATCCTCGCACTCTCGCGCTTTCTTCGGGTCTCCCCTGATGGTGATCACGCTGTTGGGACCTGGAATTTTCATCATATTGTAAATGTAACACGGACGAGCCATAAAAGCCCAGTAAACCGGATGTCCGAATATAGCCTTGTATGCGCTCTTGAACGGGACAACTTCGATGGAAAGTGCCTCCGTCCGATAATTCTTTGGAGTTCCAAAGGTAACATCCAAAGTAATCTCTCCCAGGGAATTAGCTTGTCTTCCTGGGACAACTCCGTGAAAAATCACAGAGCTATGGTTCAACTGGGTTTTGGAGATCTTCATCCAGCGTAGCGTTTCGACATAGAGAATATTGATGCTGCTACCACCGTCTATGAGGGTCTTGAAGAAACCATAACCGTCAATAAGTGGATTGACGATTAAGGCATATTTTCCTCGCCTGTGCAACTTAGGCGGATGATCAACACGGTCAAATGTGATTGCCACTTCCTACCAATCCAGGTATTGGGGGACAGGTGGAACTATTGCATTGAGCTTGTGGAGGACTGCTTTCTTGACCTTTGCTGGTTGAGATCCGAGGAAAGTGACATAAGTGTCTTTCTTGGTGGGAAAAGTTTTCTTCCCTTCCGGCTTGGGATTTGAAGCATGAGCTTCCTCCATGTCAGAATCTTCCTTGGTCTCTTTGTCCTTTTCGGGATTTTTCATTCCCTTCTTCCGCTTAGCTTTGTAGCCCGCGGTATCATCTCTCTTGATGTCGTCATTAAAACGACATTCAGCGTTGGTGTGGGACGAGCCCCCATTGGCGTCTAGGTGATGCACACATGGGTTATTGGGAATGTCGGCCCAAGTGTAGGTTTTGCCTGGTTGCTATTCTCCTCTACCTTGGACCCTTGAAGTCCCACGGTCACGCCCGCGGCCTCCGCCACGTCCTCCTTGTCCTCCAGACCCGGAAACAATAGTAACCACCGCTGTTTCCGCATTGGGTTTTTCTTCCGAGGTATTTTTGCGCTTCTTAGCTTGTTGCTTTGTCTTTGCTGACTGAGGTACATCCAGGACGCTGAGTAATCCCTCTGCATCATCGTCAACATCTGCATACATGCTCGTTGTCTCTATCATATCTCCGAAATCAGTGACCTTGTCACACTTCAAGCGATGACGTAGTAGACCAATTGGGAGCCCTGCGATCAAAGCTTCAATCGCGGTTTGATCATTTACTCCTTCACAGGAGTTCTTGGTGTCGATCCATCGTCCGAGGTAATCCCGACAGGTTTCTCTGGCATTCTAGGTGCAACGTTGTAGGTCTCCGACCGAACAGGGCCTCCGATATGTGCCTTCAAAATTCCGAAAGAACACACTTTGCATGTCATACCAGTTATGCATGGTGTTTTCCGGAAGTTCATTGAGCCATGATCGCGCCGTCTTCCGCAACATAAGTGGGAGATATCGGGTTGCGAACAGGTTGTTTCCGCCTTTGGCGATGCAGCAAGCTTGGAAAAAATCCTAAAGCCAGATATCTGGCCGACCAATACTGTCGTAGCCTTGGATGTTCCTTGAGATAGCAAATCCTTCCGGGAATCTTGTAGCTCTGATGCGTGGTCCGAAGCACTTGGGGCCCACGTACATATCATCGTTTTCATAGCGCCGCGCCTCTATGTTGGAATTGATATTGTCCCTTGCGTCGTTCGGGGATAGAGATCGTCCTGAATGCCGGCTGTGGCTGCTGTGCCGTGGAGCCGGAGTTCGGCTTTTGCCACCACCTCCTCCGCCGTATCGTCCTGCTTGCCCTCCTTTGGGGCCGTTATGATAACTGCCTGGTGGAGGGGGTGGGGCAGCTAAATTGTTTCCGGCTGATCGCCGGCCTCCTTCGGGAGTGTCATTATTCCGGTTCTAGGGAGGATCTTGACTACGACGAGCCCCCTGCCGGCTTGTCCCAGCATGGTTTCCGTCGTTCCTTCGTCCGTCGTTCCCACCATGGTGAGGCTCAGCCGGACGGCTTTCATGTCTAGGAGGTGGCATTCTTTGACGATCCTCCTCCTGATGTTTCTCTTTATCTTCTCCCCTTGGATCGGTAGATTCTTGTTGGGGAGGGTTCTTCGGATTCAGTGCAGCGATGGCATCTTTCTCGGCCGCTGGAGTGACGTTGCTCCAGCTACGCGCAATTCTGTGATGCTGTCCTGATGATCCGGTTCTTGAATAATTGTCTTCCTGGTGTTTGGCGTGATGATACTGTGCCCGGACATAATGGGATCTTACGCCAGCCCATGCCGGATCTGTGCGACATTGGTCAGAATCCGAGACCAGTTTTTGACTTTCGGACAGGGCGACCTTTTGCTGCAACAGTCCCTTGTTGAGTAGCTTGATACCCAAACGGATCTCCTCTGGTCCTGGATTAGCCGATAGAATTTCTTGGGCTGCCACGGTATTCTGTACTGGGGTTGTGTATACCCAATCTCCGTTGCTATCTTTCCGTGGATTCCCCATCTCATCTCCCAAAAGGATGGCACGGACACGTGGGAATTGATCATCATTGGTGTGACGCTTCCGTGTCTTCTGATGCAACCGAGACATGTAGTCCTTAGTTGACATGCGTTTCTTCTCCACCTCGATGTTTTAGGCTTCATCGAGGAGTTGTTGACGACGTGCCTCTAGGGCTTGCGCCCTTTCGTCCAGCTGATCCGCAGTGAGTTCTGCATCTGTAGGGATATGTGTGGTTAATGCAGCATCGATGAGTTTACGCGCACCTTCGGTGATCACGTGTCCATCCACCAATGCTTCTTTTTCCGGCTCGTCTAGGATAAGTGCTCCATCCGAGTCTTCTTCGTATTCGTCGGCAATCATCTCTTCTATCAGAGGGTCTTTTGTCGGGGTCTTGTTCTTTTTGTTCTTCTTCTTTGCCTTCTTGGCAGCGCCTGTAGCAAAGATGGATTTGGGTCCGTTTCCCGGAGTCAAACTCTGATCGATACTTTCAGACATCTGGAACTCGGGATTATCTCTGACGTCCATGTCATTGTACGCTTTGGGAGAGTGTTCCCCGGATCCTTCATCCATGGCTTCTCCTTCTTCTGCAGCTTTGGAGTTATACTCCTCTTCATATTCCGTGGAGAACTTCCGGAAATCTACTGACGTCATCGATTCATCTAAGGATGCGGGTACGTCGGCGTTTGTTCCAATTGCCTCTAACACAAAGTCGGTGTTTTCTCTGGCATCTGCAGAGCCGGATCCGGATCCCACGTATTCGACGAAGTGCGACGCGTGCTTCCTGAGGTACCTGCGGCTTTCACGATCAGCCATGTCGAAACTTTTGATGGTCTCGAGGATTGCATCTGCGCTTTCACCTTGCAGTATCATACATCTTAGTGTGTACCTTAGGAAAGGCCTGTCTGAACGGCGTCGTCAGAGCTGGAATCAGTGTCATTGATATGCTCCTCCTGGATTTCAACTTCCAAGGGTGGGTCGATCTGGGATCCGGCTTCTCTAGGGAGACCCACTCCAGATTCGACTTGGTCCGCTAGGTCTTCTTCAGACTCTGATTTCTCCACTACCTCCGCAACTGGTGCGGGCTGGGTGGGATTAGGATTTTCTGAGATCCGTAACTCTTCCGCCTCCGCGGACAAAGTGGACCCAGAAAATTCTTCTGCCTCTATCATCACCGCTGGGGTGGGTTAGGCAGGTTCAGCGAAACCGATGTAAACAACGATCTCGCCAAAAGACATGATTGTGTAGGCAGTCACGGCCTCCCTAGCCGGAATCCAAGTCTCGTCGAGAACAATGAGAGGGACGTCGCTGGCGTTGAGGATCCGACCGATGGCGATGGTCTCGCCGATTCCGATTCTTCCAGATTTCGCCCGGAACGCAGATCCGAAGCTCACTTGCCCCACGGTGGGCGCCAAATGTCGTCAGATTGAGGACAATGGTCATCGAGGCGTGCGGAAGAGAGGGGTGTGAGACGTACGGTATTCCGGGACAGTGAGCACTCAAGTTTACCCAGGTTCGAATCCGCTGGCTTTGGACGGATCCTACTCCTGCTAGCAATTCAGTAATACGGTAGAGCCGAAATATGGGTTACAAGGGTTTCACCTGTGCGAGTTGAGGGTCTAAAGTATTGGTTGTGCCCTAAAGGCTCTCCCTAGGACGGCTTATATAGATATCTGGCCTAGGGTTTACAGGAGAGATCAATCCGGCTACGACTAAGAGTTGGTTACAGAGTACATCTTGAACTACAAGTGACATTATGGGCCTAAGTCGGAAGTCTTCTGGCCCTTCCCGTAGCCGGATTGGAGTCTGTCTTTCTCCCTGACAGGGCCGCCTGTGAAGCAAAGCTCTAACCTGAAGTGGGCCACCCTGGTCAGTGAGGAACTGTGAGGATACCCAGAAAGTATATCCCCAACAGGGTTTGAAGTTCACCACATGCCTCGAGCAGAAAATGAGGAAGTAGATGCACTATCTCGGATAGGTTCTGCGCAGAAAGAGGTCCCGGATGGCGCTTTTCTAGAGCACCTCAAAGTTCCCTCAATAAAGGGAGTAGATGAGGAATACCTGACCAAATCCGACTCACCTTTGATAGCAGTTCGGGCTGTAATCCCTAGCTGGACTCAACCCTACCTCGATTATTTGGTAGATGGCAAATTACCCGAAGACGAGGTGCTGAGCCGGCAGATTATCTGACGAGCAAAAGCCTATAATATTGTTAAAGGTGAGCTCCATAAACGGAGTGTTTCTGGGGTATTTTAGCGCTGTGTATCTCCGGAAGAAGGAGTGGAAATCCTAAGGGAAATCCACGAAGGCGAGTGTGGTCACCACGCTGCAGCAAAATCTTTAGTGGCAAAAGCTTTTAGACACGGTTTTTTCTGGCTTACAGCTCAAGCAGATGCCAAACGATTAGTCAAGACGTGCAAAGGCTTCCAAAAGTACGCCAAGCAAGCTCATGTTCTGGCTGATAAGCTACGAAAAATACCTATTACATGGCCCTTTGCGGTCTGGGAGCTTGATATGGTAGGACCTTTTAAACGAGCTCCAAGTGGATTTACTCACCTCTTAGTGATGGTGGACAAATTCACCAAAGGGATTGAGGCTAAACCTGTCACTAGTTGTGATGGAGGAACAACCAAAAGATTTGTCAAGGATGTTATAATCCGGTATGGTTATCCGCATAGCATTATCATGGACAATGGGAGTAACTTCTCTATGGTAGAGTTGGCTGAATTCTGCGACGAGCAAACTATCCGGCTTGACATTGCGTCCGTCGCACATCCATAGGCTAACGGACAAGTCGAAAGAGCAAATGGTTTAATCCAAAAAGGCCTAAAACCGAGACTCAAAGCACCACTACGACGTGCTGCGGGGGCTTGGGTAGAGGAGTTGCCCTCTGCAATTTGGAGTTTACGAACAACTCCAAACAGGACAACAGGATACACACCTTTCTTCTTGGTCTATGGTGCAGAAGTAGTTCTTCCTAGTGATTTTATTCAGACTTCTCCAAGAGTGGCCGCGTATATCGAAGAGGATGCCGAGATTTCTCGACAAAATGATCTCGACTTAGTTGAAGAAGTTCGCGTCGTTGCGGAAATGAGATCTATAGCCTATCAGAAGAAGTTACGCAAGTATCATAGCTAGAGAGTCCTAAATAGATATTTTAATAAAGGTGATTTGGTTCTCCGGCTTGTGCAACAAAGAAAGCACAAACTTTCCCCGGTATGGGAAGGGCCCTTTTTAGTCAGTCGAGTATTGCACAATGGATCGTACTACTTAACTGACATGAGGCCAGTCAAAGAAAGACCTGCTACTAAGAAGAGAAAGAGAGCTGGAGGAAGTACAAATCCGTATGAGTTAGACTAACCATGGAATATTGCTCAGCTACGTCCCTTTTATTCTTAGTTTATCCTTCTTTGTAATCATATATATGTACATGTTCTGTGAGAAATAAAAGTTTTGGTTGCCTCAAGTTTTTCTGAGAAGTTTTTACCATCTTATTTTCAAATGATCATGTCATAGTCGAAAATCCCAGAATGCTTGAAAGTACTTTATGTTCATGTTTGTTCTGGTTAAGATTTTCGATTCTAAAATTACTACCTTCGGGTAGCAATTCTAAAATTTCTAGTCTTTACTTTGGTTATTTGTCTGATTGCCGGATGTGGGTATTTTCCGAGTAGTGAATTGTTGGTACGGTAAGCCGGCTTTGTTTCCGAGTTTAAACTGGTTTAGTAATTGAGCTCCGTTGCTCGGCAAAGTTTTCGGCTGATGGTTTAGCCGTCTCACGAAAGGGACGAGGCGGAAAGCCAGATAAACGATAAGTGAAGACAAAAAAATACAAGTGCTTATGTAAACATTTCAGGCACACAAAAAAAAATATCAAAGCCAAAAGTGCTGAATAGATCAAAAAGTTTAGCACTAGCAAAATAAATAGTACTTAATATTTACAAACGCATCATGTTTTTTGGGATAATACAAAAATTTCTGATCTATGCAGGAGGAGATGCAGGAGCTGTCGGCTCGCTGGTTCCGCCGCCTTGGTATCGTTCCGAGATGTCCGCATCCGAGGTGGTGCGTTCATCGTCGGAAACTTCAGCTGTTTCTTCTGGAGGAGGAGGCGGAGTAGCCACGCGGGTGAAGAAGGGGATCTCGTAGCTGGTCAGGTCAGCCACGCGACACCCATATCCGGCGCAGGAGTGCATGATGGCTTGAAGGTCCTACTCATGGCCGTCCTCATCTACCTTGCAGTGCCCTCTAGTCACTTGCCATATCTGCATGTTTCCATTGTGGCTCATGACGATGGTGAGAGCGTTCTACGCAGCAATCCGTGCGTAGGACATGTTCTAGTCCCGAACAAGTTGCGGCATCTCCTTTGCCTTGTCCCGCACCTGAAAATCTGACATGCTTGGCATGTCCGGAATCTTGAGAGGTTCGCCGATGTCCTCAAGGGACTGGCGGAAGTCATGAAGCAGGTCACCCACTTGGGTAAGCCTGTGGGTGCAGGGCTCGGTGGATGAAGAGTCCGACATTGATAGAAGTTGAAGAAAAAGATAAGTCAGACAGATTGAGTTTAGCCCAGAGCGCCTGTGAGATGTCCTTATCTCTGCCAAGCTCATTCTTGAGGTCCGAGATTATTTTATCTTGAGCAGCAATCTTGTGATCACGCTCTTTAGTGGGCATGGAGGAGGATTCAAGGACTTGAGCTATTCTCTTTTCATGATCTGCCTTGAGCTGACCCAGCTCTTGGCGAAGCTCCTTGTTTTCCACCACTAAGGTCTTGAGGTTCTCGGCCTCTTCAATCATGGCGACGGATTGTTTCACCAGCGTTATAAGTCAAAAAGAACAACAGTTCAGGAAAAATTCGACATTCGAACAAATTCGACATTGAAATACAAAGGCAAGATTTGAATGTCGGAATGTTTACCTTCGGCTTCATCCTTGCCTACTTTTAGTTCAGCATTTTTAAGCCGGAGAGCTTTGATCTCTCTCTGCTTATCACATAGATTCTTCAATAATTCCTGGTTATAGGAACATACTTTCTGTAAGTCACAATACCCATAGTCAGAAAGCTACTTAAGTCTCGGGCTAATATTTTTGCTAAATATCAGCACGAGCCTTGGGGGCTACACTAGTTCGTTCTTTGGGATCCTAATGAAGCATAAACCCGGATTATATATCCTACTTCATGCTTGGGCGCTAGAGGATATGATATAAGATAATGGAAAAAACAGTAGTTGGAATTCCGACTTACATATTGTTCGCGGGTGAGTTTATCCAAACCCGCGTTCACTTCGGTAGCCACCTTTTCGGCGAGAGTCAGAGGAATCACTGGAGTTGTTGGAAGCTCACTGGTCCTAATCCTCTCGTGGCGAAGGCGGACCTGGGCGAGAAGGTCAGAGAACTTGACGTCCTCTTCATCTTGCGCATCTTCTTCGGGAGATAAAGGCTTTTCTCTAGGCATTGCCTGGCTAGCCCTTGGATCTCTTCTGCAGATTTTCGGGACAGGCCGAACTTGGCTAGTCCCGGATTGCTGACGAGGTTTTCGGCAAAGGTTTCTACCGAGGGATCATTACCCCAAGAGGGTTCACCCTTATCTTGAACTGACTCACCCATGGTGACGTTAGTATGCGATTCAAGGATCGCGGGCTCTGTGGAAGGAGCCGGATCTTCTGCGACGACCGGGGAAGGAGTGATCACCGGCGTTGCGGAAGGTTGAGGGGAAGGAGTCGGAGGAGCCACAGTAGGAGAAGCTATTGTAAGCTTGGTCTTCCGCAGCGGCTTCAAAGGAATCCCTTTCCCTTTGCCCTTGACGAGCGGCTTTGCCCTGAGAATGTAATAAAGTCGGAAACATTACATCTCGGAAAGAAATTCAAATAAAGTACAAAGGCGGAAATTGTGATTGAAAGTTACCTCTTCACAACAGGCACCTCATTTGTGCCCACAGCCACTGTCGGGGCTTTTCTCTTCTTGAGCGCAAGGTCCAGCAATGGGACTACTTCTGTCTCATGAGAAAACTCAGGAGGATATCCTTCGAGCGGAGCAAGTTCCGACTCGGGGAGGTCGGCAAGCTAAAAATAAGAAAACATATCAGTATTATAGTATAACTCGAAGATTGAAACACATAAAAGGTGTACTGTTAGAAACTTACCTGCACCACGGGGTTTTCCGCCGTGTGCATATCCAGAGAAACCTCCGGGATTCTCCTCTCGGTCCGCTCCTTGATCAGCAACTTAATCTGGCTTATGTAGCCCTGCGTGTTGTAGGCCTTGGAGCTGATGCGGAGGGAATCTTTCTTGGATGACGTGATGGAGTGCATTAGTTGATCCCCGTGTTACTGAAGGGGCTGGATCCAACGTGAGACCCACCATTGGACCAAGTCGGATCCCTTCAGACCCTTGTGTTTGATCAAATATTCGATCCGCCTCTTAGCGAGGATCAGATCGTCGGTGAGAGCTGGAGCAGCCTCGTCCCAGGAAGGTTGGGCCGTGGGAGCTCCGTTGACAAAAGCCGACAAAGAAGTGGCTTTGCCGAGAGCTGGAATATCCTTATGATAGAAAAATGTGCCTGACCATTGTTTGACCGAGTCACTAGCTAGAATTTTGGGATATGCGCGCTAGATTCTATGCGAAAAACTAATAGTGTCGGTGATGTAAGGAACACCAGCGGTAATGGAATTTCTCCGGACATGAAAGTGGTATCGGAAAAGTGTCAAACTCGGCCTAATGCTGAGAAAGCCCTCGCACAATGAAGCATATGCGCTCATCTCTAAGAGAGAGTTGGGAGGAAGATTATGGAGTTGAACTCCATAATGATCTATCACCTCGGAGAAGAACTCCGAGGGAGGAAACGACAAACCTCTATCGAGGTGGGTGCCTATGTGGACCCATTCGCCGTCACGTGGATTGGGGACGGTTTCCTCAAAGCCGCTCTGCTAGTTGCCGGTGGCGAGAAGCCCCTCCTTCTCCACGTTCTTGAGGCCCTCCTCGTTGAGAGCGCAGGGGATCCAGATCCCATGGAAGCTCTCTTTTTCCACCGTCGCCGCTGCCGCCGCTGCCGCCAAGCCGGAGGAAGAAGATGAAGCCATATCCCTGGCAAGATCTTAACCTAAAAGGGGCGACACTGGGAGTTCTGTGGAGGGAGAACGAGGAAGCTCTGTGCGTGCAGGAGGATTGGGAAGGAGAGGAAAAAGCAAAGACTATGGAAGGAGAAGGAGAAAATCCTAACCCCTTATATTCACCTACCTGCGCCAAGATTCGTGCAAATGCTACAAGTGTAACCGCCACGCGTCGTGGAAGGAACTGGGAAGGACCCGCGCGATGATTGCGTCGCCTTGATCTCTACGCATGCATTGAAATGGCGCCTTGGTTCCGCGGACCGCGGACCCACCAACGGTCGTGCTGACGGCATGGCTGTCAGCTGACGTGACTTGACCATGACTTTTGTCAGGTGGCGTTAGAAACCAATAAGCGACTTAGTTTGAAATCAAGCTGGAAAATCCGAGTAACCCGTTGATAGGTCCGACTTATTTTTAAGACCCGGATCATATTTTTTGTTGTGAATTTTTAGGAACCCTTCAAGATTCTGCAAGCCGAAGATCAAGCTAGACGATGATAAATCTGACTTTGGATCTTGGAGGCCTCTGGGGCCTGCTATTGGGGATATACTTTCCGGGTATCCTCACAGTTCCTCACTGACCAGGGTGGGCCACTTCAGGTTAGAGCTTTGCTTCACGGGCGGCCCAGTCAGGGAGAAAGATGGAGTCCAATCCGGCTACGGGAAGTCCCAGAAGACTTACCGACTTAGGCCCATAATGTTACTTGTAGTTCAAGATGTACTATGTAACCAACTCTTAGTCGTAGCCGGATTCATCTCTCCTGTAAACCCTAGGCCGGATATCTATATAGGCCGACCTAGGGAGAGCCTTTAGGGCACAACCAATACATTAGACCCTCAACTCGCACAGGCGAAACCCTTGTAAGCCATATTCCGGCTCTGCCGTATTACTAGATTGCTAGCAGGACTAGGATCCGTCCAATGCCGACGGATTCGAACCTGGGTAAACTTGTGTGCTCACCGTCCCGGAATACCGTACGCCTCACACCCCTCTCTTCCGCCTGCTTCGAGGACCCCCTCATGGGATACTGCACACTGTTTTGGCGCTCCATGGGGATTTACAACGACCCTAAGACCCGATACATGTTTGAGTGTTATGACCAAAAACTTGTTGTTTTCGCGTTTTACGGCGGTTTTCAGGTGCTATTCCACACTGTTTTGGGGCTCCTTGGGGATTTTGCATGGACCGTTAGACCGATGCATGTTTAAGGGGATGACCAAAAATTCGTCTTTTTGCCTTTTATGACCGTTTTCATTAGCTATTATCACATTTCTAGGTTTTTAGGGTGATTTAGAACGACCATTAGACCCGATACATGTTTGAGGGCATGACCAAAAACTTGTTGTTTTTATGTTTTATGGCCGTTTTCATGCTCTATTACCTATAGTTGCGAGTTTCTAGGTGCATTTTCATGGCTCGTTAGAAACGATACATGTTTGAGAGTTTTAACCAAAAACTCGTCGATTTCGCATGTTATAGCTATTTTCATGAGTTATTACCGACAATTTTGGGATTCTAGGTGGATTTACAACGACCCTAAGACCTGATACATGTTTGAGAGTTATGACCAATAAATCGACAATTTTCATGTTTTACGACCGTTTTCATGAGATATTACACACTGTTTTGGTGCTCCAGGGGGATTTACAACAATCCTAAGACCCAAAACATGTTTGAGAGTTATGACCAAAAACTAGTTGTTTTCGCATTTTACAGCGGTTTTCAGGAGCCATTGCACACTGTTTTGGGGCTCCATGGGCATTTGCAAGGACCGTTAGACCCGATGCATGTTTTTGGGGATGACCAAAAATTTGTAGTTTTTGTGTTCTACGGCCATTTTCATGAGCTATTGCCACAGTTCTAGGGTTTTAGGGCAATTTACAATGACCATTAGATCCGATATATGGTTTAGGGCATGACCAAAAACATGTTGTTCTTATGTTTTATGGCCATTTTCATGCTCTATTACCTATAATTGCGAGTTAGACCCGATACATGTTTGAGAGATTTAACCAAAACATCGTCGATTTTGCCTATTATGGCTGTTTTGTTGAGTTATTGCCCACAGTTTTGGGGTTCTATCGGGATTTACAACGACCCTAAGACCCGATACATGTTTCAGAGTTATGACCAAAAACTCGTCGTTTTTCACCTTTTAAGGCCGTTTTCATAAGCTATTACACACTGTTTTGGCGCTCCACGGGGATTTACAACGACCCTAAGACCCGATACATGTTTGAGTGTTATGAACAAAAAAAAATTATTCTCGCATTTTACGGCTATTTTCAGGAGCTAATGCACACTTTTTGGGGGCTCCATGGGGATTTGCATGGACCGTTAGACCCGATGCATGTTTAAGGGGATGACCAAAAATTCGTCGTTTTTGTGTTTCATGATATTTTTCATGAGCCACATTTCTCGGGTTTCAGGGAAATTTACAACGACCATTAGACACGATACATGTTTGAGGGCATGACCAAAAACTTGTTGTTTTTATGTTTGATGGCCGTTTTCATGCTCTATTACCTACAGTTGCGAGTTTCCGCGGGGGGATTTTCATGGCTCATTAGAATCGATACATGTTTGAGAGTTTTAACCAAAAACTCGTCGATTTCGCATATTATGGTTGTTTTCATGAGTTATTGCCCACAATTTTGGGATTCTAGGGGATTTACAACGACCCTAAGACCCAATACATGTTTGAGAGTTATGACCAACAAATTGATGATTTTCACGTTTTACGACCGTTTTCATGACCTATTGCACACTATTTTGGTGCTCGGGGGGGATTTACGATGATCCTAAGACCAGATACATGTTTGTGAGTTATGACCAAAAACTTGTTGTTTTCTTATTTTCGGCGGTTTTCAGGAGCTATTGCACACTGTTTTGGGGCTCCGTGGGGATTTGCATAGACTCTTAGACCCGATCCATGTTTAAGGGGATGACAAAAAAATTGTCGTTTTTGTGTTTTATGACCGTTTTCATGACCAATTGCCACATTTCTAGGTTTTCAGGGCGATTTACAACAACCATTAGACCAGATACATGTGTAAGGGCATGACCAAAAACTTGTTGTTTTATGTTTTATGGCCGTTTTGATGGTCTATTACCTACATGTGCGAGTTTCCATGGGCATTTGCATGGCTCGTTAGACTCGATGCATGTTTGAGAGTTTTAACCAAAAACTCGTCGATTTTGCATATTATGGTTGTTTTCATGAGTTATTGCCCACAATTTTGGGGTTCCATTGGGATTTACAACAACCCTAAGACCCGATACATGTTTGAGAGTGATGACCAAAAACTCGTCGTTTTTCATGTTTTGCGGCCATTTTCATGAGCTATTGCACACTGTTTTGGTGCTCCATGGGGACTTACGACGACCCTAAGACCCGATACATGTTTGACAGTTATGAACAAAAACTTTTTGTTCTCGCATTTTATGGCTGTTTTCAGGAGCTATTGCACATTGTTTTGGGGTTCCATGGGGATTTGCATTGACCGTTAGACCCGATGCATGTTTAAGGGGATGACAAATATTCGTTGTTTTTGTGTTTTATGATCTTTTTCATGAGTTATTACCACATTTGTAGGGTTTCAGGGAAATTTACAACAACCATTAGACCAATACATGTTTGAGGGCATGACCAAAAACTTGTTGTTTTTATGTTTTATGGCCGTTTTCATGCTCTATTACCTACTCTTGCGAGTTTCCGGGCGGATTTTCATGGCTCGTTGATACATCCAAAACGTATCTACTTTCCCGAACACTTTTGCTATTGTTTTTGCTCTAAACTTGTGTGATTTGGATACAACTAACACGAACTATCGTTGTTTTCCGCATAATTACCTTGGTGTCTAGTTTTTGTGCAGAAAATCAACTATCAGGAAAAATCCCAGAAAATATGCCAAAAATCCTATTTCACCAGAAGACTCACAGTGCCAGAAGACGAGACGGAGTAGGGCACGAGGGGCCCACACCACCTTGCCATGCAGGCCAGGCCAGGCCGCGCCTGGGGGTGGTGTGTCCGCATCGGTCACCCCCTCGGCCTCCCTCTTCGCCTATAAGTTGCCTCTTGACCTAAAAACCAAGGGGGTTCGACGTTTTTCCACAAAGAGTTCCACTTTGCCGCCACCACCAGATTCCGCGAATCAGCACCAGAAACTCCGTTCTGCCACCCTGCCGGGACGAGGAATTGGACGAGATCATCGCCATCATCTCCACCATCGCTTCTCCATCGACAATTCATGTATCCCCCATCTATGAGTGAGTAATCCACCGCTGTAGGGTATGGGCATGGTAGGGATTGGATGATATTGTTCATGTAATAGCATCGGATTGTTAGGGCATGGTGCCTAGTATCTATTATTAGTGCTTTTGAGTTTGTTGCAACTTGTTATGCTTAATGCTTGTCACTAGGGCCTGAGTGCCATGATTTCAGATCTGAACATGTTATTGAATCATTATGATAGTATTGTTTATGGTCTTACCTACAAGTTGTATACACATGTGGTTGTCCGGAACCAATGGCCCCGAAGTGACAGCAATCAGGATAACCGAAGGGAATGGGTTTGATGTGAGGATCACATGTGTTCATGGAGTGTTAATGCTTTGCTCCGGTGCTCTATTAAAAGGAGCACCTTAATTGCCAGTAGTTCCCATGAGGCCTTGCTACAAACGGGCTGGCAGGACAAAAGATGTTATGCAAGTTCTCATTATGATCACATATGACTATATATGGAACACATGCCTATGATTATCTAGTACTTGGATGCTTTATCTTATTTATCTGCAATTCCCCTATGTCTTGATTGCCATGTGAATTGTCTTGTTGATGCAACGCCCGTCCATCCATCCCTATGCCTACTGCGCTTTAATCCTACTATTTACTGCAATTGTTACTACTGTTTTACTTTTACTACTGCTATTTCTTTGCTATTGCTATTACAAAACTATTGCTACTAATAAACTGTTGTGAGCAAGATTGTTTCTAGGTGCAGCTGAATTGACAACTCAGTTGTTAAGGCTTATAAATATTCTTTGGCTCCCCTTGTGTCGAATCAATAAATTGGGTTTCACTTCCCTCGAAAATACTGCGATACACCCCCTATACTTGTGGGTCATCAAGACTATTTTCTGGCGTTGTTGCCGGGGAGCATAGCTTTATTTATCAAGTTCACTTGGAATCACTATTGTTCGCTGCCATCCATCCATCATGGATAAGTCTCGTGATGGCAAGGTTCCTATTTTACCATCCACTACAAGAAGAGGTACGGTTCTGAACACCTCTGTTGCTCTTGATTCACCATCTGTTATGAGTAAGTTCCTTACACCACCACATACACATGCTACACACACTGCTACTACTGCTGAATCTAAAAATTCTGATACTTATGATGCTGCTTCTACTGTGCTTGATAAAAGTGGTTCATTAGGTCCTTTCCTAGATGCTACGATTGCTGCAACTATAGCTAGAAATACTGAAACTCCTAATGAAGACACTACTACACCTGTTAGTTCACCTGAGTCTAGAGAGAGCTATGATATTGAAGACGGTTATATTGATATGATCGATGAATTTATTAAAGAATGTCAAAACACCCATGATAGGAGTGCTATTAAGAGTCTTCTTGAGAGGCATACTATAAAACTCAAATTGTCTCCTAATGCTAAGTTTGCTGCATCTCCCATAAACATTAAATATAAGGATTCTGATATCTCTCTTGATTTATGTGACAAAACTATTATTGAGAAAGAACCTTTTTGTGGGACTAAGAATGAAAGTGCGGTAGAACATATGACTGAGCTTTCTACCATGAGTGGCCTGTTTTTGATGATATTAAGATGCACACCTACTTTGTTGCTAAAATTTTCCCCTTTTCACTGAAAGGAAATGCTAAAACTTGGTTTAATAATTTACCTCCTAGATCTATTGATAGCCCTGATTGCTTGATTAGTACTTTCCTGCAGAAATATTTTCCTCCTAGTGCTAGACATGATATTTTGCAGGAACTTTTTGATTTTAAACAGGGAGGAAAGAGATATTTCCTGAATCATGGGAAAGGTTTTGTGCTTTGATTCATGCACATGTTGGATGTCCATTACCTAAGAATGAGCTTCTTGATATATTTTATAATGGACTAACTGAAGAATCTAGGACATACCTGGATAGTTGTGCTGATTGTGTTTTCAAGAATAGGACTCCCAAGGTAGCTGAGGAATTAATGGCTAAAATAAGCAATAATTATGAAGTCTAGACTCCTCCTGCACCAGCTATACCTGAAACAACTACACCTGAGTTAACTGTGCATGCGCCTATACCAACATCAAAAAAGAGGGGAGTTATTGAACTAAATGATGAAGTGATGAAGGAAGCCAAGAAAATTCTTAAGGAGAAGGGTATTAAAGCTGAAGATGTGAAGCATTTACCTCCTATAGTAGAATTATGTAAGCCAATTCCCCACTCATCCACTATTGAGGTACACTCTCTCCAACACTTTGATGAAGGTGATATCCCTTACACTAAACCTCCTGGTCGATTCTTAGAAGAATTCGATATTTTTATTTTTAAGCAAGATAATTTCAATAAAAGGGTGCAAAATCATTTAATGGAAAACTCTAGAGCTATTATTGAGTTAAAAGTGTTGGTTCCGCAGCATAGAAAACAAAAAAATTCCTACGATGAGAACTATACGCCAAGATCTATCTACTAGATACAGAGCAACGGGTGGACATACATCCATGGAGAACTTACCCTCGAAGACAACGAGTTTTGATAATGAGTAGGAACTCGTGGTTGATGTAGTCGTACGCTTGCTGATCTCAAGATCGTGTGGAAGTCCGAGCGCCGCAAATCAGCAGCGCATCCGTCCTCACACACACGTCCAAGCTACCGGACAACCTCCACCTCCTCGCTCCAGCAAATCAGCGCACGCAACAACTCCTTCCAGACACAAGGCCAACGGGAACATGTATCTCGCTAATCTGAGACCATGGGGGAATATCTAGAGGAGGAGAGAGATCCTTCACGAGGAGGTGTGGTTTGTGAGAGGGGAGAGGGGGGGCTTTATATAGGAGGGAGGGAGACCCCTCCCCTCCCATAGCCGGCACATGAGGGGGGGGGGACTCCTCCCCTCCTTCATTCATGTGGTGAACCTCCACTCACATAAACATGGTCTCCACCCAAAATCCCACTCACATGTATTTAATTTCCACCAAATTAAATGCAACTCTCAATTAATAAAACTCTTTTATTTATTTTATTCAGAATTTTGTTAATTACTTTAATTAACAAACATTCACATAAAACCCCTTGCAACATTTCAATATCACATGCAGAACCACTTTCTGCAATTTTACCCGAAACAATTCCGGTTTCTATCGAAACAATTCATGTTTCTATCGAAACATTTCCTGCGCTTTGCAAACCTTTTGTCCAAAAAATTTGTGCTCCTAAATGGTGTCCGGAAACCCTTAAGTGTGTCACCCTATGGTTCGCGCATAATGCAGACATGATTGAGACTCCTCTCACATCAATAATCAGAAGCGGGAGCTAGAGATCCATACAGACTCCTGCACATTCAACGGTGACTTCTTTGATCGTGAGAACCCTTAACGCTAGCAATTTAATCCCTTTGTCTCATGATATAATACTAGTCTGAGATTCGATCATCGGTATCCAAATATCTAGCTTGATCTCGTTACCGACATGCACTCTTCTATCGTTCCCGTGATATAACATTCTAGTGATCACATCACTTGCTTGCAAGCTATCTTAATGTGATATCACTGAGAGGGCCCAGAGTATATCTATCCATCATCGGGATTGACAAATTCCACTCTTCATCCACGAGCCTCAACATAACACCTTCATAGCACTGAACCCACCTTTATAGTCACCCTGTTATGGTGTGACGTTTGATGTTATCAAGATACTCTTCCGGTCTTAGCAATTAACATGATCTCATGGTCTAAGGACTAAGACTACTTCGTATGATGTTATAGCGATATAAACATAATGACTTGATCGTAATGCTATACTTCGGATGAATGTTCATCACATCATTTCACAAATGATGTGACCTTGTTATTAACAACATCCAATGTCCATGATCTGGAAACCTTGATCATCTTGTTAATCAACAAGCTAGTCTATAAGAGAGGTATAACTAGGAACCCTTTTTGTTTATTAAACACACATGTATTGACGTTTCCTATCAATACAATTATAGCATGCAAAATAAACATCTATCATATACAAGGAATACATAATAACAACTTTATTATTGCCTCTTAGGGCATATTTCCTTCAGTCTCCCACTTCCACTAGAGACAATAATCTAGTTTACATAGTGATAAATCTAACACCCATGGAGTTCTGGTGTTGATCATGTTTTGCCCTAGGGAGAACTTTAGTCAACAGATCTGCTACATTCAGGTCCATGTGTACTTTACAAATCTTTATATCTCCATCCTTGACATGCTCGCGGATGGAGTGAAACCGACGCTTAATATGCTTGGAATTCTTGTGACACCTTGGTTCCTTGGTGTTGGCTATGGCTCCATTGTTGTAACAATAGATCACCATTGGGTCCAACACACTAGGAACCACACCTAGTTCCGTTATGAACTCCTTCATCCAAACCGCTTCCTGTGCCGCTTTTGAAGCAGCAACATATTCCGCCTCCGTTGTTGATCTAGCCACCACAGGTTGTTTGGAACTCCTCCAACTAACTGCTGCTCCGTTCAAGAGAAATACGTATCCGGATTGAGACTTAGAGTCATCCGGATTAGTGTCAAAGCTAGCATCGACATAACACTTAGCGACTAGCTCTTCTTCACCTCCGTATACAAGAAACATATCCCTAGTTCTTCTCAAGTACTTAAGGATATTCTTGACCGCTATCCAGTGTTCCGAACCTGGATCAGATTGGTACCTACTTGTCAAACTAATAGCATGTGCCACATCTAGTCTTGTACATAGCATGGCGTACATTATAGAGCCTATGGCTGAGGCATAGGGGATCTTATCCATTATCTCTCTTTCTTCCGCCGTAGCCGGACTTTGAGTCTTACTCAATGTCTTGTCTTGCAACATAGGTAAGAACCCCTTCTTACTTCCGTCCATATTAAAATTCTTTAATATCTTATCAAGGTATGTACTTTGCGATAGCCCAATTAGGCGTCTTGATCTATCTCTATAGATTTTAATGCCCAACATATAGGAAGCTTCACCAAGGTCCTTCATCTAAAGTTTGATGTTTAGATAACTTTTAACATTGTTTAAAAGATCTATATCATTTCCAATCAATAATCTGTCATCCACATATAATATTAGAAATGCCACATTGCTCCAACTCACTTTATTGTAAATACAAGCCTCTCCATAAGTTTGGACAAATCCAAAATCTTTGATCACCTCATCAAAGTGGAGATTCCAACTCCGGGATGCTTGCTTTAGTCCATAGATGGATCGCTGAAGTTTTCATACCTTATCAGCATCCTTAGGATCGACAAAACCCTTAGGTGTATCATATACAACTCTTCTTCAATATTACCATTGAGGAACGCAATTTTGACATCCATCTACCATATTTCATAATCAAAATATGCAGCAATTGCTAACATAATCCTATCCGACTTAAGCATCGCTATGGGAGAGAATGTCTCATCGTAGTCAACTCCTTGAATTTGTCGAAACCCCTTTGCAATAAGTCAAGCCTTGTATATGGTCACATTACCATCAGCATCAGTTTTTCTTTCGAAAATCCATTTATTCTCAACGGCCTTTCGATCGTGAGGTAAGTCCACCAAGGTCCAAACCGGGTTTTCGTACATGGATTCCATCTCGGATTTCATGGCTTCTAGCCATTTGTTGGAATCAGGGCTCATCATCGCTTCTTCATACGTCACAGGGTCATCTATTTCATCAATCATGAAATTCATAACAGGATTGTCGTACAGTTCAGGAGCTGCACGTGTCCTGCTTGACATGCGAGGTTCGGTAGTGTCCTCTTTCGGAGTTTCATGATCAATATCATTAGCTCTCTCCTCATTAGGTGAAGTCAACTCCAAAACAACTTACGATGTTGCGCTACTCGTCATTTCAAGAAGAGAAGGTTCAATATCCTCTTCGAGTTCTACCTTCCGACTACTCACACCTTTCGCGAGAAACTCCTTCTCAAGAAAGGATCCATTCTTGGCAAAAAAAAACCTTGCCCTCGGATCTGCGATAGAAAGTATACCCAATCGTTTCCTTAGGGTATCCTATGAAGACGCATTTTTCCGCTTTGGGTTCGAGTTTATCCGGTTGAAGTTTCTTCACATAAACATCGCATCCCCAAACTTTAAGAAATGACAGCTTAGGTTTGTTTCCAAACCATAATTCATAAGGTGTATTTTCAATGGATTTAGATGGTGCCCTATTTAAAGTGAATGCAGCGGTTTCCAGTGCATAACCCCAAAATGACAGTGGCAAGTCTGTCAGAGACATCATAGATCAAACCATATCCAATAAAGTACAATTACGACGTTCTGACACACTATTACGTTGTGGTGTTCCGGCAGGCGTGAGTTGTGAAACTATTCCACAGTCTTTCATATGCGTGCTAAACTCGTAACTAAGATACTCTCCTCCACGGTCGAACCGCAGAAATTTGATCTTTCTCTTACGATGATTTTCAACTTAATTCTGAAATTCCTTGAACTTTTCAAAGGTTTCAGACTTATGTTTCATCAAATAGATATACCTGTATCTACTCAAATCATCCGTGAAAGTAACAAAATAACGATATCCACCTCGCACTGACACACTCATTGGTCCACACACATTAGTATGTATGATTTCCAATAAATCTGTCATCCGTTCCATTGAACCTGAAAATGGCGCTCTAGTCATCTTGCCCATAAGGCATGGCTCACATGTATCAAATGATTCAAAATCAAGTGATTCCAAAAATATCAGAATGGAGTTTCTTCATGCGTTTAACGCCAATATGTCCTAGACGGCAGTGCCACATATATGCAGATATATCACTATCAATCTTAATCCTTTTAGCATCAACATTATGAATATGCATAATACTACTATCGAGATCCAACAGAAATAAACCATTCAACATAGGTGCATGACCATAAAAGATATTATTCATATAAATCGAACAACCATTGTTTTCAGACTTAAACGAATAACCACTTTGCATCAAACACGATCTGGATACAATGTTCATGCTTAGTGCAGGCACCAAATAACAATTATTCAGGTTTATAACTAATCCCGATGGCATATGGAGAGGCAGCGTTCCGACGACGATCACATCAACTCTTGATCCATTGCCGACCCGCATCGTGACCTCATCCCTTGCTAGTTGTCGCTTGTTCCACAGCCCTTGAACCGAGTTACTTATATTAGCAACCGATCCCGTATCAAATACCCAGGTGCTACTTCGAGTACTAGTAAAGTACACATCAATAACATGTATATCGCATATAACTTTGTTAGCCTTGCCGGCCTTCTTGTCCGCCAAATACTTGGAGCAGTTGCGCTTCCAATGGCTAGTCCCCTTGCAATAATAGCACTCGGTATCAGACTTAGGACTAGCTCGGGGTTTCTTTTCAGACGCGACAACAGATTTGCCACCCTTCTTTCCCTTCTTCTTGCCTTTCTTGTCCTTCTTGAAACCGGTGGTCTTATTGATCATCAACACTTGATGTTCTTTACTAACATCCACTTCTGCAGTCTTAAGCATTGACAGAAGCTCGGGAAGAAACTTCTTCATGCCCTGCATATTATAGTTCATCACAAAGCTCTTGTAGCTAGGTGGCAGAGATTGGAGAACACGATGTATGCCTAAGTCAATGGGAATCGTTATTCCCAAGGACACAAGCTTATCGGTGTACCAGACATTTTGAGTACGTGCTCACTAACAAAGATGTTCTCCTCCATCATGCAGCTAAAGAACTTTTCAGAAGCACTATAACTCTCTATGGCAGCATGGGTATCGAAAATCATTTTCAATTCTCCCATGGTATCAAAGGCATTGCCATTTTCGAAACGCTTTCGAAGTTCTGGCTCTAGCCCATATAGTATGCCACAATGAACTAAGTTGTGGTCCTCCTGACGAGTTATATAGACGTTCTTTTCCTCGTCAATGGCATCAGGAGCAGGTAGGGGGCCTAGCGGCGCCTCTAGCACATATTGCTTTTGTGCAGGAGTGAGGAGAATCCTCAAATTCATAGCCCAGTTGGTGAAGTTGCTACCATTCACAGCAAGCTTCTCTTTCTCCATGAACACATTGAAATTAAAAGCAGGTGGTGCCATCTACAACAGAATTTGTAAAGTATATTTAGACTAAGTTTATGATATATTGAGTTCAACTAATCCAAATTACTAATGAACTCCCACTCAAAAACGACATCCCTCGTGTCCTTTTGGTGATTACATGAACCAAATCCACTACACCAAGTCCGATCATCACATGAGTCGGTGTAGCTTCAAAGGCGAGCATCTATATGGGCATCATATAAACTATATGACTCATGCTTAACCTTTCGGTCCGTGTTCCGAGGCCATGTCTATACATGCTAGGCTCGCCAAGTAAGAACCTTAGTATTCGCGTGTGTAAAACTGTCTTACACCCGTTGTATGAAAGCGTAGAGTCGAAAACACCCGATCATCATGATACATTGCAAATGTATCTATAATTTTTGATGTTCCATGGTTGGTTTTATCCACTCTCTTGTGTTTTGTTCCAACTTTGTAGTACATTTCATATGATTTCTTGGACTAACCTATTAACAAGAGCCACAGTGCCAGCTGCCTGTTTTCTGCTGTTTTTGGTTCCAGGAAAGTCAAAAAATGAATATTCTCGAAATTGGATGGGACAAAAGCCAAAGTGCCTATTTTTCCGGAAGTCATCAGATGCCAGAATACGAGGCGGAGAGGGGCCAGAGGCCGGCCACACCACCTGGCCGTGCGGCCAGGCTGGGCCCGCGCCAGGGGGTGTTATGGTGGCCCCTGGCACCCCCTCGGCCTCCCCTTCTGTCTATACGATGCCCTGGACGTATACCCTAAGTCCCCGATCAAAAAATCCACGAAAGAGTCTGTAGCCGCCGTCATCTCCATCCCTAGATCGGGAGGGATCTAAAGCTCTTCCTGGCACCCTGCCGGAGAGGGGAATTCACCCTGGAGGCCTTCTTCATCACCATGAAAGCCTCAGGTGTGATGCGTGAGTAGTTCATCCTTGGAGTATGGATCCATGTAGTAGCTAGATGGCTGGTTCTCATCCTTTGTGCTTTCATGTTTAGATCTAGTGAGCTCCGTTCATGATGAGATCATCTATTTGTAATTCTACATGTTGTGTTTGCGGGGATCCGATGGATATTGAGATGCTATTTCAGATTGATTATTGATTCTATCATGTCTTTGTTATTTGTGATCTTGCATGCTTTCCGTTGTTAGTAGCTATCTTGGCCAAGTAGATGCTAGCAACTCCAAGAGTTAGTATTTATGCTCGATAGTGGGTTAATGCCTCTGGTAATCTGGGGAAGTCATAGAAATCTCTAAGGTACTAGATGTGCTGTTTCCACTAGGGAGAAAACAACAATCCTTTGTTCATAGAACAATCGTATTGTTTACTTTACACGCAGTTCGTAAAGCAATAATTTGTTGCTTGCAACTTAATACTGGAGGGGGTTCGGATGATAACCCGAAGGTGGATTATTAGTCATAGATGCAGTTGGATGGCGGTCTATGTATAATGTTGTAATGCCCAATCAAATCTCAAAGGAGTCAAGATGATTAGTATATGCATGTACTGCTTTCTCGGTGTTTGTCAATTGCCCCACTGTAATTTGTTCACCCAGCATGTTATCTATCTAAGGAGAGCCACCTCTAGTGAACTACGGATCCCGGTCGTTTTCTTTGTATACAATCTACGAACTATTTACTCCTTTGTGTTTACTTTCTGCAAACTATTACTTCTTTCCATTCGATACGTTTAATACTTTGTTTTCCGCAAAACACAGTGAAATTGACAACCTCATCGGAAGTTGGGGACAAAGATCTGTGGTTGTGTTGTGCAGGTCTCCACGTTGCTACTAGCACCGGTAGTGCGCCTTGCCAAGGCTTAGCTAGCAACACCTTTGGGGTGTTTCCTTGCTCCTACTGGTTCGATTAAACCTTGGTTTCATAACTGAGGGAAACTTGCTGCTGTGCTCATCATACCTTCCTCTTGGGGTTCCCAACGAGCTCTACATCAACCACACACCAGCACTTTTATGGGCGCCGTGCATTGAGGCATCAAGCATTTTTCTAGCGCCGTTACCAGGGAGTCAAGGACATCTTCACATGGGGAGTCCATCATAACCAATCTCTTTACTTTGTTATTTTTGGTTTGCTTAGTTTTCTTTTTTCTTTGTTTGCTTGTGTTTTTATTTAAAAACACAAAAAATTTAGTTTTACAAGTTTGCTTTCTTATTTGAAAACCCAAAAAAATGACTACTCTTGAAAACACTAAGTTGTGTGACTTCACTAGCACCAACAACAATGATTGTATGAGTACACCTATTGCTCCACCTGTGCCTACATATACTTTCTTTGAGATAAAACCTGCTTTGCTCAATCTTGTTATTAGAGAGCAATTTTCTGGTATTGGTAATGAAGATGCTGCTTCCCATCTAAATAACTTTGTTGAACTTTGTGAGATGCAAAAGCATATGGATATAGATGGTGATATTATTAAGCTGAAATCGTTTCCTTTCTTTTTGAGAGGAAAAGCTAAAGAATGGTTGAATTCCTTAACTAGGAATAGTATTGATTCTTGGACTAAATGCAAAGATCATTTCATTGGAGAATACTATCCTCCTGCTAAGATTATATCTATGAGAAGTGAAATAATGAAGTTTAAACAACTTGATAATGAACATGTTGCTCAAGCTTGGGAAAGAATGAAATCTTTGGTATAGAATTGTCCCACTCATGGACTGACTGCTTGGATGATTATCCAAACTTTTTATTCAGGATTTAGCTATTCTTCAAGGAACCTATTGGATTCTGCTGCTGGAGGTACCTTTATGACAATCACTTTGGGTGCTGCAACAAAACTTCTAGACAATATGATGGTTAATTATTCTGAATGGCATACTAAGAGAGCTCCACAAGGTAGGAAGGTAAATTATGTTGAGGAAACCTCCTCCTTGAGTGATAAGATTGATATTATTATGTCTATGCTTGTTAATAGGAAATCCCATATTGATCCAAATAATGTTCCTTTAGCCTCTTTGGTTGCTCAAGAAGAGCAAGTTGATGTAAACTTCATAAGAAATAACAACTTTGGCAATAATGCTTATAGGAGTAATTTTGGTAACAACAATTACAAGCCATATCCTCCCAACAATGGTAATGCTTATGGAAATTCTTACAACAATAATAGTAAACAAACTGCTTTCAATAAAACTATTGAGGAAAAACTCTCTAATGCTGAAAGAAATATAGCATCTTTAGCTGAAGCTCAATCTACTTTGAATAAAATGGCTGCTAAACCTGAAACTAATGAGAATCCCTTTGCAGCTAATAATGCTATACAAGTAAGAATTAATGAAAATGTTAGACTATTAGCTGAATTACATGCTAAGTGGGAAAGAGAAGAGGAAATTGCTAGAAACATTAGTGTTTCTACTATCACCACCACTAGTGTTGAGGCTAGTAATAGTTCTATTATTTTAGATGATAAATTTGATTTTGATCTCGATGGTTGCAATATCTCTGAAGTTATTAAGTTCCAACAAAAGCTTGCTAAAAGTACTAATGCTAGTGCTATGAACATGGCCTTTACAAAACACATTACTAATGCTCTCATAAAGATTAAAGAAGAAAAGATGAAACATAAAGCTTCTTTTCCTATAAAACAAGAAGATGGTTGGGAACCCATCATTAATATGAAAGTGAATGACTTTGATTTCAAAGCTTTATGTGATCTTGATAGTAGTGTTTCTATTATGCCTAAATGGATTGATGATATGCTTGATTTGCCTCCTCTTGAAGATTGTTATTTGAATGTCCCACTTGATGATAATGCAAATAAGAAACTCATGGGGAGTCTTAATTATGTTCTTATTATGGTTAACAATGCCTATGTCCCCGTTGATTTCTATGTTTTGGATGTTGAATGTAATGCTTCTTGACCTATTACTTTGGGAAGACCTTTTCTTAGAACTATTGGTGCCATTATTGATATGAAAGAAGGCACCATTAAATATCAATTCCCACTCAAGAAAGGTATAGAACACTTCCCTAAGAGGAGAGAGAATATTTCTTTTGCTTCTCCTATGAATTTTTTTTTGGTTTTAATGCTTCTTCATTTGAGAACACTTGATTCTTTCTTTGCTTCTTATGCCTAACTTAAAGGCGTTAAAGAAAAGTACTTATTGGGAGATAACCCAAAAGTTTTAGATGAGTCTTGGAAGTTATTACCTATGTAATAACCTCTCCTTATCCTTTTTATTTGCTTTTTGTGCCAAGAGTAACCTCTAATGAGAGAGAAGTAATGATTGGGAAAGTTGCTGTCCCGAAACAGATTTCTGTGCTTCACCGTAAAAATTTGTGTAAAATCTCTGAACGTCTTTTTGAGTGTGAATTTGTGTGCTTATGCCCCAGGTTGTTATCTAACTTTCGTTAGTTCAACACTTTTTGATTGGAGCAACAGAACGTCTTCGAAAAAATTCGTCTTTACCTGCTGGTCTGTTTTGACAGATTTCTGCCATTTTCTGCATTTGCTTCTTGTTGGTTCCTTCTTGAGTTATTTTGGAAAATTGAGATTTTTGAGAGAAGTGCTACAGTATCTAGTGTTCTAATGGAAGTTTATTTGGTGTTATAAATGAACCTTAAGACTTAGTTATCTTAAGTGCACTAATGTTGCTAATAAAGATTGTGTGAAGTTTTGTATGAAGGAAAATTTCTAGGTGTATGGAGGGAATGAGTAATGAGATGAAGGATGGACTAAATCTCAAGCTTGGGGATGCCACGCGTGTCACCCTAAGAAATATCCAAGAAGTACAAGCGTCAAAGCTTGGGGATTCCCAAGGCATCCCCTTCTTCATCAATAAAAATGCCATGTTTCTTCCAAACGCTTCATTTTTATTATTTCATGCACAGTTGTGTTTTTCTTGGAGCGTCTTCTTTTTGTTTTTCATTTTGGTTTTTCGTTTGCTTGGTTTGCTTAGTTTTTTGAATAAATTGGTTGGACCCCCTGTTTCATACATTGGTTTGCAAATAGTTTGGTTTGGTTTGGAAAAGAGTAGGAAAGTTCATGCTTATGTGGTAAAAAGAGCTTGTTTTTACTGTGACCAATGCTTTGTCGTGCCATGCTTGATATTGTTTTGGCTTTATGCTTAATATTATTTGCTGTAGCATTACTTGTTATAATCAATTGAGATTTCTTAATGTGCCTTGGATGAATCATGCGTTGTTTTAGCATATTAAAGCATCGTATAGTGCTATTATCCTTTGATGCTTTATTTGGGTTGACTTGGTGCATGCTCATACCATGTTATGACTATCTCAAGTCACCATAGCCTTTATGATCCTTTAGTTTTCAACTTGTAGTATCACTTTATGCTTTGATCAATGATGTTTTGTCGCTCTACATGATTATGGCCATTATTGCTCTCTTAGTTTGTCGCTCCCAGTCTTTTGCTAGCCTCCACAACAAAGTATGAGTTCCACTCATGCATCCAACTCCCTAAACCAAGTTATTCCCAAGAGTCCACCATACCTACCTACTATCTTATGCTATTCCAAGTATATTCATGCTTTTGTTTACCTTACAAATTAAACTTGTTATGAGAAAACTAGTGATTAAAGCTCTCACGAACTTGATGGCACACTTTACTTTTCTTGCCCTTAATAAACTTGAACCATTGTTTCTTCTATGTTGTATATGCTTGCACTAATTTGTTGGGGATTAGCAGAACCATGCTTTCATGGGAAACGCTTTCAACATTGCACTTGGTACTTGTACCTAGTTGATATCATGCTCTCTTGTATATGGCTATCGTCGGTGTGAAATGAAAGGGGACCTTGTAAGTCCATGGAGTTATGTATATGTGTTAGAGAAACGCCTGGGCCGCTGGTCTAATCCATGCTGACATGGTGGAAACCTGCAGCGTAACCATAATGAGCTGTCTATGAAGCATTCTTCTTATAAAAAAAGAGTCCTACATTGAGAAAAAAGAGAAAAGAGAAAACAAAGAGATAGAATGAAAAGAGGAAAGAGAGAAAAAAGCACCATATTCCCATGGTAAATAAGAAGATTGCTGAGATGCTCGTTGTCTGCTTGCCTTGTCATTTTGATATGGGGATTCTTCTATATCATCGGGCAAGGGGTACCCCGTTGGCGGTTCTCTATGATACACATATACTTACAATGACAAGAACATACCAGTGACTAAACTTGAGTAGCATGAGGAGCGGCCCTCATATACAAGGGACATGAGATTTCTAACTTATACTTCGTCAAGCATGTACACCATAGTTTGTTCACTTTAACCTTAATCACTTCAAGATTCTTATGATAGGGGCAATGAGAGCTGAAAGCTATAAGTACCATAATTTTTGGAAGCTCTTTATGAGACTTGAATCCCTACTTACTTTTATAAAGGCCTTTCTTCCACCATTATATTGAGTCTCCACCTTCTATATTTATGCACCTACTTTGAGAGCATAGTGGCCATTCTTAGTTCTATGTGCATTGTCCCAAGACTAGTTGATTGATGCATAACTTGATATTGCTTGTTTTAAACTATTTGTATCTAGTCACTCTTATGAACTTTGAAGGTGTCCTATGCATTTATATTTTCTACTCTATGAGGGACAAGATGAATACTATTATGATATGTTTTCTTTATGTGAAACAAACAAACTTCTTGCAAAGCATTGTTATTCATGAATCTTTTGTTTGTGCCTTTTCATGTTGCATCATAGTTTCTTTGCTTATTGCTAGAACTTTGTCTTTCATGTTATGATTAAAGTACTATGAACCTAGCTTTGAATGTTTTAAAAATACTTTGGTCAAGTCTTTGATGGTGCATGTCACCTCAAAATTATTCATTCTTTTTATCACTTACCTACTCGAGGACGAGCAGGAGTTAATCTTGGGGATGTTGATACATTGCAAATGTATCTATAATTTTTGATGTTCCATTCTTGGTTTTATCCACTTTCTTGTTTTTTGTTCCAACTTTGGAGTAATTTTCTTACGATTTCTTGGACTAACCTATTAACAAGAGCCACAGTGCCAACTGCCTGTTTTCTGCTGTTTTTGGTTCCAGGAAAGTCAGAAAATGAATATTCTCATAATTGGACGGGACAAAAGCCAAAGTGCCTATTTCTGAAACCATCATGTGTGAAAGATATTGTGATATCTGAAACAATGTTTTTAGTTGCATAATGATAGAGTATAATTTAGCAAAATACATGTTCTCATATTGTATGAGAATTTGTGAAGGTTGGAGATGCTAGGCATCCGAATCTACCAAAAAGGTTTTGGGAACTGATATTATACTCGCTATTCTTCCTTATAGGCTATAGTAGATTGATCATGAAAGTTTTCATGATAAGGATGAATAGAAGATGTAAGTAAAATGTTTACTACACTAATAGATTACTAAAGAATGGATTTTTGAAAGAATGCCAAACATTTGATGATGGTGATCCACTTCAAAGTGCAAGTCCAAAGGTATTAGTACTTGACTATATACAAGCTTTGTACAATGTGTCATGTTGATGACACCACTATTGATGTTGATAGATTCGTTTAAAAGAAAAGGAATTGCTGAAAGAGAATCTATAAAATATTTGGCAGAAAATAAAAGGTTGGAGATGTCCAACTTGGGTATATAGAAGATATACATGTTATGGTTGTATTCCTTGCTTATTAAACTAGGTGGTTCTTAGGTATTGGATACCGAATTGGTTGGTATGAAGTGTCATACAGGACAACGCAACTCATGAACTGCAATGGCCTAAGTAACTAGCAAGATAATAAGTGATGATGATCATCGAAAACAAATAAAGTGTTATTGTGCTTTTTCATTGTCGTCAAACCTAGCCTTCAAGATTTGTTTTAATAATTGTTATTTTGTTCCGTTATGACTAGAACAATGGTTGTTCAAATAATTACCGTATTCCATAAAGGATGGATGAACTTTTACAAGTCTAGTGGGAGAAATCACATCCATAAACACTATTGCTAAAATGTCGCAAGACAAATGATTGAAAGATCACTTATGAAGTGACATCGCTGTTTAAATTATATTTGGAAAGAAAACATGAAGAAACTCCATGCTGATGGATTTTTGGAGTCTTTGATTTTGATCAATTGATGCATGTGAGACTTTCCTCGAGATAATTGAAACTCCGTCCATAGGCCAGAGAGGAACGGATGACTAGCTTATTGGAAATTGTGCATGCTGATGTCCATAGTCCATTATGTGTAGCCATATGCGATGGATCTTTTTGCTTCATATGCTTTCTTCGAAAATTTGAGTGAATATATATGTATATTTACTTAATAAGGAAGAAGTATGAAACATTTGAAAGTTGTTCAAAGACTTTCAAGATGAAGTGGAAAATCATTGTAACAAGAAAATAAAGAGTTTATGATTCGATCATAAAGGAAGATATTTGAGTTACATGTTTAGCAAAACACCTAAGATTTGAGGAATTGTTCCATGAATTTGGATTTCCCGATAAACCACAGGAGTATGGTATGTTCGAGAGATGAAATCAAACCATGTTTGACATGGTAAGATCAAAGGTGTCATTTATAAAACTGCCATTATGTTTTAAGTATTGAAGCTTTAGAGACTACCGCTTTTACACTGAAAAGAGCACCATCGTGATCCATTGAAATGACACCATATGAGTTATGATTTGGGATAAAACCCGAATTGTCTTTTCTTAAATTTTGGTATGCTATGCATAAGTAAAATGTTTACAACCAAAGTGGGATAAGCACATCTTTGTAGGTTATCCCAAAGAATTTGGTGGGAATTTCTCCATAACACCGAGGACAAAAGAATTTGTTACTTGGAACGTCAAGTTTCTTGAGAAGGATTTTTTCGTGAAAAGTTAAGTGGGAGGACAATAGAACTTTGATAAGGTTGTTGAATCTTAGCTATATGTGCTATGTAGCGCAGCGCCGGAAAGTGTCCCGGTGGCGGCCACAATGCTCATGGCTCTCGTGATTACAAAAGGTGTGATCTCGAAGATTAGAGTTCCTATAGAACCGTGTGGGTCGGTAAGAATCAAATAGTAAGATTTGATAAGCAAGTCGTTATTGTTTTGACAATGATGAACCGACTACATGCAAAGAAGAGATGATGGGCCCTGACTCCATAAAATGACTAGAAGTCATAGAATACGTGATAGTATCTATACATGACAAATCAAGTTTCTGAACTTGGAAGACCCTCCGGAAAGGCGTGAAGCCTATCGGTCGTCTTTGGATCTATAAAGAAATAAGACATGGATGTTTAACATCTATGAAATAGTCGACATGTCGAAAAGAAGTTTACGACAATCTTCAAGGAGATGACTATTACAAGATTTGATCTTTCATAGCGATATTTAGTCTTGACGGATTAATGTAGCAACCACTACATATAATTTGGTATATGGTAATTGAATAAACAAAACAATGTTCTTCTAATAGAACGGTTACCTAGGACGTGTACATGACACGGTCCAAAGGGTTTTGTTAATTAAAAGGGTGCTAAAAGGGCATGCAAACATCAATAGTTGAAGTAAGCATAGCGGAGTTGGAATCTTCACCATGATGAAACTTTTAAAAGAGTTTAAATTCATCGGAGATGATGAAGATGCTTGCATTTGCAAGAAATTAAGTGGGAGCGCTGAGACATATTTCTAATACATTATGTATTGGACATATTGTTGATTGCAAATGATGTATCTTTTATTGACACAAGTTAAGAATTTCATAAAAATAAGATTTCGATGAAAGACTTGGGCAAAACCAGAATATTAGGCATCAATATCTATATGGATAGATTAAGGCGCTAATATGGTTGTGCCAGACATACATATATGAGATATTGAAAGAGTTCAATATGGATACGACAAGAAAGGTTCTTGCTGCATGGAATGAATTGTATAAAATTCAAGTGTTTCAACACTTGGTGAGTAAAATCACATGATGATTTTGATCGATTATACCATGATATGTATATATCCAGAATGTCCTATGCTCTAAATGTTATGAGCACATACTAGAATGATTCATGAGATGATCATTGGACGATAGTAAAGATATTCTTATGATCTTTGGAAGAACTAAGAATATACAATGTATAAGTGACAAATAGTTAAAGGTAGTTCATTGTAAAGTGTTACATTGATACTAGTTTTGTCACAAGATACAAATAAATGATAAATGATTATTTTGCATGCTATAATTGTATTGATTGGAAACGTCAATACATGTGTGTTTAATAAACAAATAAAAGGTTCCTAGTTATGCCTCTCTTATAGACTAGCTCGTTGATTAACAAGATGATCAAGGTTTCCTGATCATGGACATTGGATGTTGTTAATAACGAGGTCACAACATGGGTGGAATGATGTGATGAACATTCATCCGAAGTATAGCATTACGATCAAAGTCATTATGTTTATATTGCTATAATATCATACGAAGTAATCTTTATCCTTAGACCATTAGATCATGTTAATTGCTAACACCGAAAGAGTATCTTGATAACATCAAACGTCACACCGTAACAGGGTGACTATAAAGATGGGTTTAGTGCTACGAAGGTGTTATGTTGAGGCTCATGGATCAAGAGTGGAATTTGTCAATCCCGATGACGGATAGATATACTCTGGGCCCTCTCGGTGATATCACATTGAAATAGCTTGCAAGCAAGTGATGTGATCACTAGAATGTTATATCACGGGAAGGAGAAAAGAGTGCATGTCGGTAATGAGATCAAACTAGGTATGGAGATACCGATGATCGAATCTCGGACATGTAATATATCGCGAGACAAAGGGATTTAGTTACTAGTGTTAAAGGTTCTCACGATCACAGAAGTCATTGTTGAATGTGTAGGAGTCAGTACGGATCTCCAGGTCCCGCTACTGATTATTGATCGGAGAGGGGTCTCGATAATGTCTGCATTATTCGCGAACTGTAGGGTGACACACTTAAGAGTTACCGGACACCATTTTGGAGCACATATGTTTCAGACGAAAGAACTGCAAAGCGCAGGAATTGTTTCGATAGAAACCGGAAATTGTTTCGGGTGAAATGGCAGAAAGTGGTTCTGCATGTGATATTGAAATATTGCAAGGGGTTTTATGTGAATGTTTGTTAATTAAAGTAATTAAAAAAATTCTGAATAAAATTAATAAAAGAGTTTTATTAAATGAGAGAGCATTAAATTTGGAGAAATTGAATGCATTTAAAGTGGAGACTTTAAAAGGGAATGTGTAGAGGCATTTTAATGTGGAGGGGTTACCACCACATGAATGGAGGAGGTGAAGAGACACCTCCTCCATGCGCCGGCCATGAAGGAGGGGCACCCCCTCCTCCTATAAAATGCCCCCCTCTTCGTCCTTCATCCTCACACCTCCTTGTGAAGGATCTCTCTCCCCCTCTAGAATTATTCCCCATGGTCTCGGATAAGAGAGATACATGTTCCCAGTGGCATTTCGTCTAGAAGGAGTTGCTGCTTCTGCTGGATCGCTAGAGCGAGGAGGTGGAGGTTATCCGGTGGCTTGAACGTGTGTGCGAGTATGGATGCGCTGCTGAGTTGCGGCGCTCGGACTTCCTCAGGATCTTGAGATCGACTAGTGTACGACTACATCAACCACGAGTTCCTACTCGTTAACAAAACTCGTTGTCTTCTAGGGTAAGTTCTCATTAGATGTATGTCCACCCGTTGCTTTGTACCTAGTAGATAGATCTTGGCATGTAGTTCACATCGTAGGAATTTTTTTGTTTTCTATGCTACGGACCCAACAGAATCAAATCACTAGGGAGAACTGCTTCTGCGCCATAGACCAAGAAGAAAGGTGTGTATCCTATTGACCTGTTTGGAGTTGTTCGTAAATTCCAAATTACAAAGGGTAGTTCCTCTGCCCAAGCCCCTACAACACGTCGTAGTGCTGCTTCGAGTCTCGGTTTTAGCCCTTGTAGGATTAAACCATTTGCTCTTTCGACTTGTCCATTAGCTTGTGGATGTGCGACTGACACAATGTCAAGCCGGATATTTTGCTCGTTGCAGAATTCAGCCAATTCTCCCATAGAGAAGTTACTCCCGTTGTTCGTGATAATGCTATGTGGATAACCATACCGGATTATAACATCCTTGACAAATCTTTTGGCTGGTTCTCCATCACAACTAGTGATAGGTTTAGCCTCAATCCATTTTGTGAATTTATCCACCATCACTAGGAGGTGAGTAAATCCGCTTGGAGCTCGTTTAAATGGTCCTACCATATCAAGCCCCCAGACCGCAAAGGGCCATGTTATAGGTATTGTTCGCAGCTGATCAGCCTAAACATGAGCTTGTTTGGCATACTCTTTTCGCAGCCTTTGCACGTCTTGACTAATCGTTCGGCATCTGCCTAAGCTGTAAGCCAGAAAAATCCATGTCTAAAAGCTTTTGCCACTAAAGATTTGGTTGCAGCGTGGTGACCACACTCCCTTTCGTGGATTTCCCTTAAGATTTCCACTCCTTCTTTCGGAGATACACAGCACTGAAAAACCCCAGAAATACTCCGTTTATGGAGCTCACCTTTAAGAATAGTATAGGCTTTTGCTCGTCGGATAATCTGCCGGCTCAGAACCTCGTCTTCGGGTAATTTTCCATCTACCAGATAATCTAGGTAGGGTTGAGTCCAACTGGGAATTATAGCCAGAACTTCTATTAAAGGTGAGTCGGATTTAGTCGGATATTCCTCATCTACTCCCTTTATTGAGGGAACTTTGAGGTTCTCTAAAAAAGTGCCATCCGGGACCTCTTTCCGCGCAGAACCTATCCGAGATAGTGTGTCTGCTTCCTCATTTTCTGCTCGAGGGATGTGTTGAACTTCAAACCCTTCGAACGATTTAGATAGATCATCCACGACAGCTTTATATGCTGCCATGTGCTTATTTGCATTACAAATATCCGACACTTGTTGAGCAACAAGATCCGAATCTCCGTAACACATCAAACGTCGGATGCCGATATCCTTAGCAATCCGGATTCCATGCAGCAGTGCTTCATACTCGGCAATATTGTTTGTCACTGTGAAGTGGATCTACAACACATTTAGAAGTTTATCTCCTTGGGGTGATTTGAGCACCACGCCAGCCCCCGAGCCCCCTCGAGGCTTAGACCCATCAAAGTAGGGGGTCCAATATTCCGTCTCAGGGAGGATCATGTTCTCCTTCGTCTCTGTCCAATCAGCGACAAAGTCAGCAAGGATCTGGGATTTGATTGCTGTCCGGGGATAATACTCAATATCGAAAGCTGAAAGCTCTATGCCCCATTTGGCGATGCGTCCTGTGGCTTCACTGTTGTTGATTATATCTCTCATAGGAGTTGTGCTCACCACGGTAATTGGATGCTCCTGAAAGTAGTGTCCTAACTTACGAGATGCTAGAAAAACACCGTAAGACAACTTTTGATAGTGCGGATACCGCTGTTTTGATTCTGTCAGGACCTCGCTGACAAAATAATTGTCTTCCCGGCATTCGGGGCGATGATACTGCTCCCGGACGTGATGGGGTCTTACGTCAGCCCATGCCGGATCAGTGTGACATTGGCGACCTTTTGCTTCTCCAGTCCCTTGTTGAGTAGTTTGATACCCAAACGGATCTCCTCTGGTCCTGGATTAGCCGATAAAATTTCTCGGGCCGCCACGGTATTCTGTACTGGGGTTGGATATACCCAATCTCCTTTGCTATCTTTCCGTGGCTTCCCCATCTCATCCCCCAAAAAGGACGGCACGGACATGTGGGAATTGGTCGTCATTGGTGTGTTGCTTCCGTGTGTTTTGATGCAACCGAGACATGTAGTCCTTAGTTGCCATGCGTTTCTTCTCCACCTCGATGTTTTTGGCTTCATCGAGGAGTTGTTGACGACGCGCTTCTAGGGCTTGGGCCCTTTCGTCCAGCTCTTCAGCAATAAGTTCTGCAACTGTAGGGATAGGTGTGGTTAATGCAGCATCGATGAGTTTACGCGCACCTTCGGTGATCACGTGTCCATCCACCGATTCGTCTTTTTTTGGCTCTTCTGGGATAAGTGCTCCATCTGAGTCTTCTTCGTATTCCTCGGCAATCACCTCCTCTGTCAGAGGGTCTTTTTCGGGGTCTTGTTCTACTTGTTCTTCTTCTTGGCCTTCTTGGCAGCACCGGTAGCAAAGACGGCTTTGGTTCCGTTTCCCGGAGTCAAGCTCTGGTCGGTACTTTCATACATCTGGACCGCGGGACTATCTCCGACGTCCATGTCATCCTGCGCTTTGGGAGAGTGTTCCTCAGATTCTTCATCCATGGCTTCTCCTTCTTCTGCAGCTTTGGAGTTATACTTCTCTTCGTATTCCGCGGAGAACTTTCAGAAATCTGCTGACGTCATCGATTCATCAGAGGATGCGGGTACGTCGGCGTTTGTTCCAATTGCCTCCAGCACAGAGTCGGTGTTTTCTCCAGCATCGGCAGAGCCGGATCCGGATCCCACGTATCCGACGAAGTGCGACGCATGCTTCCTGAGGTACCTGCGGCTTTCGCGATTAGCCATGTCGAAACTTTTGATGGTCTCAAGGATTGCATCCGCGCTTTCGCCTTGTAGTATCATGTGTCTCAGTGTATACCTCAGGAAAGGCATGTCTATCCGGGCGTCATCAGAGCCAGAATCAGTGTCGTTGATATGCTCCTCCTGAATTTCGACTTCCATGGGTGGGTTGATCTAGGATCCGGCTTCTCCAGGGAGATCCACTCCAGATTCGACTTGGACCACTAGGTCTTCTTCAGGCTCGGTTCTCCAATATCTCCGCAACTGGTGTGGATTGGGTGGGATTAGGGTTTTCTGATATCCGGAACTCCACTGCCTCCACGGACAAAGCGGACCCAGAAGATTCTTCTGCCTCTATCATCACCGCTGGGGTGGGTTGGGCAGGTTTAGCGAAACCGATGTAAACATCGATCTTGCCCAAAGACATGATTGTGTAGGTAGTCAGGGCCTCCCTAGCCGGAATCCAAGTCTCGTCGAGAACGATGAGAGGGACGTCACTTGCATAGAGGATGTGACCGACAACGATAGTCTCGCCTATTTCGATTCTTATAGATTCCGCTTGGAACGCAGATCTGAAGCTCACTTGCCCTACGGTGGGCACCAACTGTCGTCGGATTGATGACAAGTACGCCATGAGGGGGTCCTCGAGGCATGCGGAAGAGAGGGGTGTGAGACGTACGGTGTTCCGGGACGGTGAGCACACAAGTTTACCCAGGTTCAAATCCGCCGACTTTGGACGGATCCTACTCCTGCTAGCAATCCAGTAATACGACAAAGCCAGAATAGGGGTTACAAGGGTTTCTCCTGTGCAAGTTGAGATTGCAGACTATTGAGGTGTCTTGAGTGTTGCCCTAAAGGCTCTCCCTAGGACGGCTTATATAGATATCCGGCCTAGGGTTTACAGGAGAGATCTATTCGGCTACGACTAAGAGTTGGTTACAGAGTACACCATGAACTACAAGTAACATTATGGGCCTAAGTCTGTAAGTCTTCTGGGCCTTCCCGTAGCCGGATTGGACTCCGTCTTTCTCCCTAACTGTGTTGCCCGTGAAGCAAAGCTCTAACCCAAAGTGGGCCACCCTGGTCAGTGAGGAACTGTGAGGATACCCGGAAAGTATATCCCCAACAAATAGGCAAGAAGAAAAAATAAAATTATTCACAAATATTTATTTTTGAGGTTGGAAGATAGAGTATGATATATGGATCTCAACTGAGCTAAAAGTGGGGAAGTGCTTTGGCAAAAACCAAACGTTCCCTTGGGAAAGGAGTTTTGGAGATTTTGTCTATTAAAGAGATTAATTAGATTTGGAGCCATAATAATTATGGATAACATTTGATAAATCTTGATGATGAAGGTAGATGATGTAGACAAGGTGTAACCAGCATTTGAAACCTTGGTATTGGAGAATCCAAGGTGATTTTGGTCAAAGACTAGAGATTAAGGATCTAGGGTAAGATTGTTTTCATGCCACAAAAACCTTGTGGGATCTTGGAGCTCAAGGATCCCCTTGGGGCATGGGATATATGGATGGATATACCAAGTGACGTAGCTCACAAGGGTGTAGAGGTTTGAGCTTGATCATGGTTGGGGGTTCTAGGAAATGATCTCCAACTTTGAATAAAATAAGCCTACCAAAGCAGATTATCAACTAGCCTTCAAAGCCTTGTGTGTTTAAGAGGCATAAAGATCCACTTGGAACAAGTGAAGTAGATATTGAATGACCTATATGATTAGAACACAGGCATGCAATGATTTGGTCCATAGATGGTTGGATGATGGTTTGAGCTTCTGTCAAAGTAGGAATGTTGACTAGATTTGCAAGAATAGTTATTGTCTTGCCTGCAGATCCATATAGAACAAGTGGGTTGGAGGATGATCTAACCAAGGTAAAGAGTGGGCCTTGGTAGTCCTTAGGATGGTTAACAAGATGGTTCAAATGCATTTTCAAAAATACACAAGGGTTGATAAAAGGAGGCATTCAAAAAGGTGATGTTGGAACAGATTCTAGACTTAGCCAAATTTGGTAGATTTAGGGCTTTTGACTAGAATGTGGGTGGTGATGATTTTGATGGGATGCAAGGTACCAAAGAATCATCAAGTGGATGACGTTGAAGTAGATTGAGTAGAAGGGATCCATGCTTGATATTGGTCTTCATTGACTTGGAAGCTTCTGGAAGGGATATCTTAAGAAATGATCTGGTTAAGGGTTTTAGATGATCACCTAGTAGCTAGGTATTAGATCCAGCGTTGTAGTCATTCTTAGGATTTGGTGATTTTTAAAGTATCTTGATCCTAGTCGATGAGCTCCCAGAGTGGCTCACCTAGCTCCTAAGCAAACAAGTCAAACAGCTGATCAAATCATTCTTCAGACAACAGATCAAGGCAATTCATCAGACAACAGATCAAGGCAACTCATCTTACAAACAAAGCAAACCTACTACTAGGGTTACCATCAAGCCTAGCTCGAGGTAAGGATGGGTATTTTGAAAGGTTGTGGTTGGAATCAAGTGAGAGTCCTTGGTATCTTTACCAAGATTAGAAGTCAAAAACTTTATAAAGAGGTTTTGGGAAAGCTAGAGATGAGAGTAGTTGAAAGGTCTTGTCTATAGAACATAGGGAGATTATAATATGTAGCTCTCCATAGTTTGGGGAAATATAAGCTAGTAAAATGGGGGAGGTTGTAAAGCTATCTTGGCTCAGGTTTTGAAATGCCAGAACATTTGAGAATAAGTAAAATGAGCCAGGACAGTTTTTTTAAATAGCTTTTGTCAACTGATGTTGAGGTAAGGAGTATATCTTCTAATACACATTCGTAAGCATAAACATATTCAAACAGCAGGCCAACACTTCACCATTAAACAAGGAAAAAGTATTTTGTTCCCCCTGATTTTTGCATTCTGGACAACTAATCAGGGTTGCTGAAATTGGGATGTTACAGCATGTTTAAGGGGATGACCAAAAATTCATCGTTTTTGTGTTTTATGACCGTTTTCATGAGCTATTGCCACATTTCTAGGATTTTAGGGCGATTTACAACGACCATTAGACCCGATACATGTTTGAGGGCATGACCAAAAACATGTTGTTTTTATGTTTTATGGCCGTTTTCATGTTCTATTACCTATACTTGTGAGTTTCTAGGGGGATTTGCATTCCTCGTCAGACCCAATACATGTTTGAGATTTTTAACAAAAACATCGTCGATTTCGTGTATTATGGCTGTTTTCATGAGTTATTGCCCATAGTTTTGGGGTTCTATGGGGATTTACAACGACCCTAAGACCCGATACATGTTTGAGAGTTATGAACAAAACCTCGACGTTTTCGCGTTCTATGGCCGTTTTCATGAGTTATTGCACATTGTTTTGGCGCTCCACGGCGATTTACAACGACCCTAAGACCCGATACATGTTTTAGATTTATGACCAAAACCTTTTTGGTCTTGCGTTTTACGGCAGTTTTCAGGAGCTATTGCACACTTTTTTGGGGCTCCATGGGGATTTTCATGGACCGTTAGACCAGATGCATGTTTCTGGGGATGACCAAAAATTTGTCGTTTTTGTGTTTTATGACCGTCTTCAAGAGCTATTGCTTCAGTTCTAGGGTTTCAGGGCGATTTACAATGACCATTAGACCTGATACATGTTTGAGGGCATCACCAAAAACTGGTTGTTTTTATATTTTATGGCTATTTTCATGCTCTATTACCTACAGTTGCGAGTTTCCATGGGGATTTGCATGGCTCGTGAAGGAAATATGCCCTAGAGGCAATCATAGAGATGATTGTATTTCATGTGTCTCCATGAGTTATTATAATGTTCCTTGAATATCCTTATACCAGGCAACTTGTATTGATTGGCGATTATGTGAATTGTTTGTGAAACTCTTTACTTGTATGGTTATCTAATAACTGTCCCTAGTCGGAGTTCATGTGAGGACAATCGTGAATATTAGACTAGCACATCGATTGGTTGATGACTATGTTTCGTAAGTCATAGACATGGAGATGTCAAACCAATGATGTGGACACATGTTATGAACATGGGGTTGGACTGACCCAACTTGAGACTAGCAATAATACTTGCAGCTCTCTCTACACATCGTGTACGTTTTGTCCTTAGACCTGAGATTGTCACATGTACTTGAGATGTGGATCGACCTACTTTGGGGATATCAAACACTACTCCGTAACTGGGTAGTTATAAAGGTAGCTTTCGGGTTTGTCTTGATACATGCTGCAAGGTATTGGTCAATCAAGATGGGATTTGCCACTCTCTACTGGAGAGAGATATCTCTGGGCCCCTCGAGTGATCGGATCCAGAAATGCATGGCCATGCTACTTATGGTTAACAGTTAACCTAGTAAAGGGATTTTGAATCACAGTATTGAGAAAGAGAGGTCAGCTTGGAGCTAGACCAAATATCGTGAGGCAAAGGGAAAGACATGTACTCAACCTTGTAATGGTTCGTCCGGAAGATCTTTATATGCGTTTAGGAGTGGGCATGTGTTGCTAGAGGCCGCTGCCAACTATTGACAGAGTAAGTGTACTCGTGTCATGACTATACGTGTATGAACCTATAGGGTCACACAATTTAGGGGCTGGAAGCCTAATGAGGATTGGATCTGAATTAGACCAGGCTTAGGCTGCTAATGGGCTGCTAATGTAGAAGCCCACCAGGGATGCCTATATAAGAGAGAGTGAGGCGAGCTGAATAGGGTTGAGCATTCCACCCAGCCGCCACTCCTCTTCCGCCTGTGTTGCACGTGTAGACCTAGCAGTCTGGCGTGGGACGACTTCCACTCTCGACGTGTGGATACCTCAGAGGTGCTGCACCTATATTACTTGGACGAGCTGCGCAAAGGGGAGTAGCTCATGGGACGAGGGCAAGGAGGAGACGTAGAACATCTACACTGCCACGACGTGCTTCATCGAGTTCTACACTTGCGCGTCTAGCAGTAATCCCATGATCTATGACAATGGTATTCCTGGTTGACGCGGTAGAAAAATTGATTTTACGCTAGTGTAGCCTACCCGTTTCCCTACAGTTAGACCCGATACATGTTTGACAGTTTTAACCAAAAACTCATCGATTTCGCGTATTATGGTTGTTTTCATGAGTTATTTCCCACAATTTTGGGGTTCCATGGGGATTTACAACAACCCTAGGACCGTATACATGTTTGAGAGTTATGACCAAAAACTCGTCGTTTTTCACATTTTACGGCCGTTTTCATGAGCTATTGCACATTGTTTTGGCGCTCCATCGGGATTTAAAACAACCCTAAGACCCGATACATGTTTGAGAGTTATGAACAAAAACTTTTTGTTCTCGCATTTTACGGCTGTTTTCAGGAGCTATTCCACACTATTTTGGGGCTCCATGGGGATTTGCATGGACCATTAGACCCAATGCATATTTAAGGCGATGACCAAAAATTTGGCGTTTTTGTGTTTTATGATGTTTTTCATGAGTTATTGCCACATTTCTAGGGTTTCAGGGAAGTTTACAATGACCATTAGACTCGATACATGTTTGAGGGCATGACCAAAAACGTGTTGTTTTTTGGTTTTATGGCCGTCTTCATGCTCTATTACCTAAAGTTGCGACTTTCTGGGGGGATGTGCATGGCTCGTTAGAACCGATACATGTTTCAGAGTTTTAACCAAAAACTCGTCGATTTCACATATTATGGTTGTTTTCATGACTTATTGCCCACAATTTTGGGGTTCCAGGGGGATTTACAACAACCCTAAGACCCGATACATGTCTGAGAGTTATGACCAACAAATCGCTGACTTTCACGTTTTGCGGCCGTTTTCATGAGCTATTGCACACTATTTTAGTGCTTTGGGGGATTTACAACGATCCTAAGACCCGATACATATTTCAGAGTTATGACCAAAAACTTGTTGTTTTCGCATTTTACGGCGGTTTTCAGGAGCTATTGCAGACTATTTTGGGGCTCCATGGGGATTTGCATGGATCGTTAGACCCGATGCATGTTTAAGGGGATGACCAAAAATTCGTCGTTTTTGTGTTTTATGACCGTTTTCATGAGCTATTACCACATTTCTAGGTTTTCAGGGCAATTAACAATAACCATTAGACCCGATACATGTTTGAGGGCATGACCAAAAACTTGTTTTATGTTTTATGGCCGTTTTGATGCTCTATTACCTAAAGTTGCGATTTTCCAGGGGCATTTGCATGGCTCATTAGACCCGATGCATGTTTGAGAGTTTTAACCAAAAACTTGTCGATTTCATGTATTATGGCTGTTTTCAAGAGTTATTGCCCACAATTTTGGGGTTCTAGGGGGATTCACAATGACCCTAATACCCGATACATGTTTGTGCGTTATGACCAAAAACTCGTCGTTTGTCACGTTTTACGGCCATTTTCCTGAGCTATTGCACACTTTTTGCTGCTCTAGGGGGATTTATAATGATCCTAAGACCCGATACATGTTTGAGAGTTATAACCAAAAACTCATCGTTTTCGCGTTTTTACGGCTGTTTTCATGAGCTATTGCACACTGTTTTCGGGCACCATGGGGATTTGCATGGACCGTTAGACCCGATGCATGTTTCTGGGGATGACAAAAAAATGGTCGTTTTTGTGTTCTATGGCCGTTTTCATGAGTTGTTGCCACAGTTCTAGGATTTTAGGGCGATTTACAATGACCATTAGACCCGTTACATGTATGCGGGCATGACCAAAAACATGTTGTTTTTATGTTTTTGTCTGTTTTCATGCTCTATTACCTATAGTTCTGAGATTCTAGGGGGATTTGCATGGCTCGTTAGACCCGATACATGTTTGAGAGTTTTAACCAAAACATCGTTTATTTCACGTATTGTGGCTATTTTAATGAGTTATTGCCCACAATTTTGGGGTTCTAGGGGGATTTACAACGACCCTAACACCCGATACATGTTTGAGAGTTACGACCAAAAACTCGATGTTTTCGCGTTCTATGGCTGTTTTCATGAGCTATTGCACACTATTTTGGCGCTCCATGGGGATTTACAACGACCCTAAGACCCAATACATGTTTGAGAGTTATGACCCAAACTTTTTGTTCTCGCGTTTTATGGCGGTATTCAGGAGCTATTGCGGACTGTTTTGGGGCTCCATGGGGATTTGCATGGACCGTTAGACCCGATGAATGTTAAAGGGATGAACAAAAATTCGTCTTTTTTGTGCTTTATGACCGTTTTCATGAGCTATTGCCACATTTCTAGGGTCTCAAGGAAATTTACAATGACCATTAGACCCGATACGGGTTTGAGGGCATGACCAAAAACTTGTTTTTTTCTGTTTTATGGCCGTTTTCATTCTCTATTACCTACAGTTGCGAGTTTCTAGGGGGATTTGCATGGCTCATTAGAACCGATACATGTTTGAGAGTTTTAACCAAAAACTCGTCGATTTCGCATATTATGGCTGTTTTCATGAGTTACTGCCCACAATTTTGTGGTTCTAGGGGGATTTATAGCGACCCTAACACCCTATACATGTTTGAGAGTTATCACAAAAAAATCGACGATTTTCACGTTTTACGGCCGTTTTCATGAGCTATTGCACACTGTTTTGGTGCTCCAGGGGGATTTACAACGATCCTAAGACCACTTGCATGAGCCACTTGGTTCCTTTAATTAAACGTTTCAGCAATCAGTGTCTGGTAAAATCTTCCAACTCGAACCTGTTTTAAATAAGCAAATAGGGGCTGCACATTCGTGTATCGTATCATGTTTCACTTGCACCTCATTACAATCTAGGAGAGGCCACTTCTAGAAATAGTTATTTGACTTAAGCGTGGTTCTTAGGTTGATGAATTGACTCATTGGGTATTGTATTTTTATCACTTGTGAGCCAAACCCGTGTCTTCAAAAACAGAAAAATATTTTGTCTTCTTTCTAGTCTTGTTCCTACCGGATTGTGAAGCATTCATTGAATCAAAGGTTCTTTGTCCATCAAAGTAGAGGTTAAAAGCACCTTAATAGTAAAGTGTGTCACCTTTGCTTTAACTTAATCTTGGGGAGGTAGCCATTTCTTATACTCTCTATTCATAACTGTATTTTCTATTTTGTTTTCCTGATCTTTCGCAAGTTGGTATTCTTAGCTTGGGGAGGTTATTTTTCATGCGTAGAGTCTTGTGCGAAGTTCTTTATTTTGAAAAGTTTTCATGCTATTATGTATCCCTCTGTTTTTGAATGCTTGCTTAGGTGAGTTTTTGTTCATATTTATATAAGGGATATACATGCTCATGTTAGGCCCCATGGGAGACAAGACATAGCTTTGATGCACCTTGTTCAACTTTTATCTAGCCTGTGAAAAATATTGTGATCCTATCAATAGACATTTCCATGTTCTCTACATTTTGAAAAGATAAAAATATAATAAAGAAGTTCTTCGAAACATGCGAGTTGTCAATGTTTAGAATTGTCTTAAGTAAATGGGTATGAGGTAGCACAACCCCATAGTGTTGTAAATGATGGTATTAATAGATTCTTAGTGAGTGAGTTGTCAAATAAGAAATAATGTTTAGTTTCAAGATTACATATGCCAAAATTTTGTCTTGGAACTCAAAGTGAGATATTGGTTTATGCGTGTGTTGCGCCACTATCACACAACATGGGATGCTAACAACTCTGTTGGCCTTTGGACAATCCAAATAGAGGAAACGATTCAAGTTTGGCTATGAGTTGCCCAACTTATGTAGCAAAAGTTCTATATTTGGGTATGCATTGGTATTCTCATGGGCCTGCGTTAAAAGCAAAAGTCAGAATACTCCTCTGTCCGTTATGGGAAATCATTATACCAAAAAGGGAAACTTTGGTAATGGTCACGAGATTCCTTCCTAGCCTACACAGTCTCGATTGAACATATACCAATCTATTGGCATGGTCTCGTTACTAAGAAATATATTTTCTATGAGCTCAACAGTCGAAGTTTGCACTTGAGAGACTTTAATAGATGGCATGAGTGGGAAGCATTGGAAAACTCTATTTCTATTTATGATTGACAACTAACCGTGTTCAACTTTGCCTTACACAAATAAAAATACAATAAAGTGCATATAGAAGGATCACAAGTTTACTTGCAAAGCTAGATTTAACTTTGACATGGGGCATATAAGTTTTTGACTAATCTCTAGTGGTTTGGAATAATATAACTGATCTTATATTGCCTTGTATGATTATGTGCTCTCTTGCTTTGAGCTTGCAGGAAAAACAAGGATACGATGCATTGATATCCAATGATAAGCAAGATCACATCCATTAAGTTATCGATCCCTTTTGCTCGAGGACGAGCAAGATCTAGCTTGGGAAAGTTGATGGTTGTGATAATACAACACGTTTTAGCAACATAAATTGTGTCACTTGCCTATCATGCTCCATCTAACTATTGATATGCCTGATATTCATGATTACTTGTTTTAAATTCAATATGAGCTTTGCACATTTAGTAGTTTAGGTAAAAATGTATCCCTCTTCCTTGTCTTTGACATGTGTGTAGGTGTTCATGATGATTATGGATAAAACAAAGGCAAAAGGAACAAAGAGAGCATAGTATGGAGGAGCTGCAGGGACCAGACTTGGCCATTTGAGGTGTTGTAAAAGGAAAATTTTACAACTTCTCAAAATAAAGAGCCACGACCATAGGGTTGTAGCCCTCGACAAGACGAATAAGACGAGCCCAAGACCACCCAAAATAGAGTTCGTATGAAGAAATGGCGACCAAAATACTAAAGAGTGTCGAAGGTTTAACGACCAACTATATGGCCTCTAAAGGTCGCAAACGACGAGATTTCGCCCTCCAGAAGCTCCAGAACCTTTCCTAAGTCATATGATGTTGGGCCACGCAGAGAAAAACTAAACTTTTTCCTACGCGGTGAACCCAAGGTCTAGCTGAGGTAGTAGGCCACGAGAATTACCACTAGACGCGTGGTTGCGGAATAGATGAAGCACGTTGCTTGATGCAGTGAAGTCCTCACGATCCATTCCAATCCACGATCGTCAAAATGCTGAATGTATAGCACCTCCGCCAGTATCCACACGTACAAGGAGGAGCACTGGCGATGGATTGCTAGGTCCGGTATAGCGGCGACAGGACAGGACAGGACTGGACTAGAGCTAGGGTTTCCAACACATGGAGTGACCTAACCTTATGCTCTAAGCACCTGCACCCCAGCTTATATAGGAAGTGAAAGTGGGCTCCACTCACTTGTCGCCCATTCACTAAAAGTCCTATATTAGTCACTGCAAGTCCAACTCACTAACTCTGTCCGTATCCTTTTTGGGTCCAACCCAAATATGCTCCCGCTCTTAAGTGTGTGACCCGACAGGCTCATGTTGACCCGGACACGATCCGAGTCTAACTCGTGACCGACCAGTTGGTAGCAGTTCCTAGCAGAATGTGCCAACTCCCAAGTACCAAAGAGTCATTACGACATACCTTCCAATGCGACTTTCGTCTGAGTCCCTTTTTCCTCACGATATACCTTGTCGAACTATAGGCGAATAATCGTCATCCCTTAAATAGTTCGACTCTCTTTATCGATCCGAGATAAGTGATTCATCTGACTAACTCTTAGTCGATTGCCTCGGTTAACACTTAACCGAGTCATGCATGGCCATGCTTTCCGAAACATATCTTCCGAGAGGGCCCCAGAGAATATCCCTCCAGACGTAGGGGCAAAATCCCATCTTGGTTATTCACATCACATAGCTTGATTCTCAGTCGACCCAAACTCCGCCTTTATAACTGCCCAATGACGGAATAGTGTTTGACAGAACCTAAGTCGGTGATCCTCAACTCGGATTGTGCAATAACCTCAGGTCTAAGGATTACATTGATTGAGATATACAAATGACGACTTATTCATTGTATCTCAATATGGGTCAGTCCGACTCGCTAAACTCTTTAGCCAAATCAGTGTAAATCAGAATAGCATCTCTATGCCCATGACAAGTGTAACCGAGTCATCAGCCAACTTTCACATTAGTCTAAGTTATGTGTCCAGCACAACCTCAACGACCAAGGACAATTAGTATAATCAACATGAATATAGTTCCACAATCGAATCACATATTCAATGATACATATCAGTAGTTCATACACGGACAATAACTTTATGAATACATTGGGAATAACATCATACATGATTGCCTCTAGGGCATATTCCCAATAGTCTCCCACTTGCAATAGAGTCAATCATCCGACATCACATGTCTAGGCATCTAGTGGCCATAGCTCTTAGGTGCGCCTCATGCTTCGGCTATGGAAGTGGCTTTGTCAACTGATCTGCAATGTTTGCATCCGTGTGTAACTTTCATAACATGTGTCGTCGGATTGAGGACAAGTACGTCATGAGGGGGTCCTCAAGGCGTGCGGAAGAGAGGTCAGATGTACGGTGTTCCGGGACGGTGAGCACGCAAGTTTACCCAGGTTTGAATCCGCCGGCTTTGGACGGATCCTACTCCTACTAGCAATCCAGTAATACGGCAGAGCCGGAATATGGGTTACAAGGGTTTTGCCTGTGCGAGTTGAGGGTCTAAAGTATTGGGTGCCCTAAAGGCTCTCCCTAGGATGGCTTATATAGATATCCGCCCTAGGGTTTACAGGAGAGATCTATCCGGCTACGACTAAGAGTTGGTTACAGAGTACATCTTGAACTACAAGTAACATTATGGGCCTAAGTCGGTAAGTCTTCTGGGCCTTCCCGTAGCCGGATTGGATTGTGTCTTCTCTCCCTGACTGGGCCGCCCGTGAAGCAAAGCTCTAACCCGAAGTGGGCCACCCTGGTCAGTGAGGAACTGTGAGGATACCCGGAAAGTATATCACCAATAGCAGCCCCCGGAGGCCTCCAAGATCCAAAGTCGGATTCATCATCGTCTAGCTTGATCTTCGGCTTGCAGAATCTTGAAGGGTTCCTAAAACTTCACAACAAAAAATACGATCCGGGTCTTAAAAAATAAGTCGGACCTATCAACAGGTTACTCGGATTTTCCAGCTTGATTTCAAGCTAAGCTGGAACTTGGTTTCTAACGCCACCTGACACAAGTCATGGTCAAATCACGTCATCTGACAAGCATTCCGTCCGCACGACCGTTGGTGGGTCGGCGGTTCGCGGAACCGAGGCAGCGTTTCAATGCATGCGTGGAGATCGAGGCAACGCAATCATCGCGTGGGTCCTTCCTAGTTCTTTCCATGATGCGTGGCGGTTACACTGTAGCATTTGCATGAATCTTGGCGCAGTTAGGTGGATATAAGGGGTTAGGATTTTCTCCTTCTCCTTCCACCAGTCCTTTGCCTTTTCCTCTCCTCCCAATCTCCCTGCGCGCACAGAGCTCCCCTGTTCCTCCCCCACAAAACTCCCAGCGCTGCCCCTTTTAGGTCACCTGCTCGCCAGAGAAATGGCTTCATATTCTTCCTCCGGCTTGGTGGCAACGGCGGCGGCGGCGACGGCGGAAGCGGTGGCAGAGAAAGAGAGCTTTCGCATGATTTGGATCCCCTGCGTGCTCAACGACGAAGGTCTGAAGAACGTGGAGAAGGAAGGGCTGCTTGCCGCCGGCGACTGGCGGAGCGGCTTCGAGGAAACCGTCCCCAACCCACGCGATGGCGAGCGGGTCCACTTCGGCACCCACCTCGATAGAGGTTTGTCATTTCCTCCCTTGGAGTTCTTCTCCGAGGTGATTGATCATTACGGAGTCTAACTCCATCATCTTCCTCCCAACTCTCTCTTAGAGATGAGCGCATACGCTTCGTTGTGTGAGGGCTTTCTCACCATTAGGCCGAGTTTGACTCTTTTCTGGTATTATTTTCATGTCTTGAGAAACTCCATTACCACCGGTGTTCCTTACATCACCGGCACTATTAGTTTTTCGCTTAGACGCGAGCGCGCGTATCCCAAAATTCTAGAGAGTGACTCGGTCAAACAATGGCCAGCCACGTTTTTCTATCATAGGGATATTCCGGCTCCAGGCAAAGCCACTGCTTTGCCATCTTTTGTTGGCGGAGCATTCCACGGCCCAACATTCTTGGGACGAGGCTGCTCCGTCTCTCACCGACGATCTGATCCTTGCTAAGAGGCAGATCAAATACTTGATCAAACACAAGGGACTGAGGGGATCCGATTTGGTCCAATGCTGGGTATCACGCCGAATCCAGCCCCTTCAGTACCATGGGGATCGACTGATGCACTCCATCACATCATCCAAGAAAGACTCGCTCCGCATCAGCCCCAAATCCTACACCACTCAAGGCTACATAAGCCAGATCAAGTGGCTGATCCGGGAGCGGATCGAGAGGAGAATCCCGGAGGTTTCTCTGGATATGCATACGGCGGAAAAACGCTGTAGTGGTGGTAAGCTTCCATCAGTACACTTTTTATGTGTTTCAATCTTCGAGTTATACTGCAATACTGATATGTTTTCTTATTTTCAGCTTGCCGACCTCCCCGAGTCGGAATTTGCTTTGCTCGAAGGATATCCTCCTGAGTTTTCTCAGGAGACAGAGGTGGTCCCATTGCCGGACCTTGCGCTCAAGAAGTGAAAAGCTCCGACAGTGGCCGTTGGCGCAAAGGACGTGTTTGTCGTGTAGAGGTAACTTTCAGTCACAACTTCCGCCTTTGTACTTTACTCAAATTTCTTTCCAAGATGTAACATTTCCAACTTTACTACATTCTCAGAGCAAAACCGCTCATCAAGGGCAAGGGGAAAGGGATTTCTTCGAAGCCCTTGTGACAGATGAAGCTTACCATAGCTTCTCCTGCCATGGCTCCTCCGACTCCTACCCCTCAACCTTCTGCAACGCCGATGATCATTCCTTCCCCGGTCGTCGTAGAAGATCCGACTCTTTCAACAGAGCTTGCGATCCTTGAATCGCAAACTGACGTCACCATGGGTGAGTCAGATCTAGATAAGGGTGAACCCTCTTTGGGTAAGGATCCCTCAGTAGAAACCTTCACCGAAAACCTTATCAGCAATCCGGGACTTGCCAAGTTTGGCCTGTATTGGAAATCTGCTGAAGAAATCTAGCGGCTCGCCAGGTAATGCCTAGAGAAAAGTACTTTATCTCCCGAAGAAGAAGTGCAAGAAGAAGAGGACGTCAAGTTCTCTGACCTTCTAGCCCAGGTGCGCCTTCGCGACGAGAGGATTAGGATTGGTGAGCTTCCAACAGCCCCAGTGATTCCTCGGACTCTCGCCAAAAAGGTGGTCGCTGAAGTGAACGCGGGTTTGGATAAACTCACCCGCGAACAACATGTAAGTCGGAATTCCAACTCCTGTTTTTTTCCATTATTTTATATCATATCCTCTAGCCCCCAAGCATGAAGTAGGATATATAATCCGGGTTATGCTTCATTAGGATGCCAAAGAACGAACTAGTGTAGCCCCCAAGGCTCGTGCTGATATTAATAAAAATATTAGCCCGAGTCTTAAGTAGCTTTCTGACTTTGGGTATTCTGACTTACAGAAAGTATGTTCCTATAACTAGGATTTACTAAAGAATGTCTGCGATAAGCGGAGAGAGATCAAAGCTCTCCGGCTTAAAAATGCTGAACTTAAAGTTGCTAAGGATGAGGCCGAAGGTAAACATTCCGAGACTTAAACATTGTCTTTGTTATTTTTCAATGTCGATTTTTCTGAACTGTTGTTCTTTTTGACTTACAGCGCTGGTGAAACAATCCTGCGCCATGATTGAAGAGGCCGAGAACCTCAAGACCTTGGTGGTGGAGAACAAGGAGCTTCGCCAAGAGCTAGACCAGCTCAAGGCAAATCATGAAAAGAGCATTGCTCAAATCCTTGAATCTTCCTCCGTGGCCACTGATCAGCGTGATCGCAAGATCACTGCTCAAGATAAAACAATCTCCGACCTCAAGAATGAGCTTAGCAGAGAGAGGGACCTTTCCCAGGCGCTCCGGGATGAACTCCAGAGTCATTTTCGGTACGCTCCATCTGTCTAACTTATCTTTTCTTCGACTTTCTTCAATGTCGGATATTTCTTAACTTCTTTTGTATATAGGTCCTTTGAACTTAATGGACTCTTCTTCCACCGAGCCCCGCACCCACCGGCTTACCCAAGTCGGTGACCTACTTCATGACTTCCGCCAATCCCTTGAGGACATCGGCGAAGCTCTCAAGATTCCGGACATGCACATCATGTCGGATTTTCAGGTGCGGGACAAGGCAAAGGAGATGCCGCAGCTCGTCCAGGATTGAAACATGTCCTACGCGCGATCAGCAGCGCAAAATACTCTCACCATGGTGATGAGCCACCATGGAAACATGGAGATATGGCAAGTGACCAGAGGGTACTCTACAGTGGATGAAGATGGCTAGGAGCAGGACATCAAGGCCATTATTTACTCCTGTGCCTGATATGGGTGTCATGTAGCTGACTTGACCAGCTACGATACTCCATTCTTCAACTGCGTGGACACTCCGCCTCCGCCTCCAGAAGAAACAATAGAAATTTCTGATGATGAACGCACCACCTCGGATGCGGACATCTCGGAACGATATCAAGGCGAGGTATCCAGCGAGCCGGCAGCTCCTTCATCTCCTCCTGCATCATAGATCAGAAATTTTTGTATTATTCCGGAAAAAACATGATGCGTCTGTAAATATGCAGTATTTTCAACTTTGCTAGTGCTAAGCTTTTGATCTTTTCAGCACTTTTTGGCTTTGAATTTTTTTTGTGTGCCTGAAATGTTTACACAAGCACTTGTGTTTTTTCATCTATACTTATCATTTATCTGGCTTTCCGCCTCGTCCCTTTCGTGGGCCGGCTAAACCTTCCGCCGGAAACTTTGCCGAGCAACGGAGCTCAATTGCTAAACTAGTTTAAACTCAGAAACAAAGCTGGCTTCCAGTACCAACAATTCACTACTAGGAAAATGACCGCATCCAGCAATCAGACAAATAACCAAAGTAAAGACTAGAAATTTTAGAGTTATACCCGAAGGTAGCAATTTTAGATTCGGAAATCTAAACCAGAACGAACATGAGCATAAATTGATTTCAAGCATTCTGGGATTTTTGACTATGACATGATCATTCGGAAATAAGATGGTAAAAACTTCTCAGAGAAAATCTTGAGGCAACCAAAACTTTTATTTCTCACAGAGCATGTACATATATATGATTACAAAGAAGGATAAACTAAGAATAAAGGGATGTAGCTGAGCAATATTCCACGGTCTGTCTAACTAATCCGCATTTGTACTGCCTCCAGCTCTCTTTCTCTTCTTAGTAGCAGGTCTTTCTTGACTGGCCTCAGGTCAGTTAAGTAGTACGATCCATTTTGCAATACTCGACTAACTAAAAACGGCCAATCCCATACTGGGGAAAGTTTGTGCTTTTTTTGTTGCACAAGACGGAGAACCAAATCACCTTTATTAAAAGATCTATTTCGGACTCTCTGGCTATGATACTTGTGTAACTTCTGCTGATAGGCTGTAGATCTCATTTCAGCAACGATGCGAACTTCTTCGACCATGTCGAGATCGTTTTGTCGAGAAACCTCGGCATCCTCTTCAATATACGCGGCCACTCTAGGAGAAGTATGAATCAAATCACTAGGAATAACTGCTTCTACGCCATAGACCAAGAAGAAAGGTGTGTATCATATTGACCTGTTTGGAGTTGTTTGTAAACTCCAAATTACAGAGGGTAATTCCTCTGCCCAAGCCCCCGCAGCACGTCGTAGTGGTGCTTTGAGTCTCGGTTTTAGGCCTTGTAGGATTAAACCATTTGCTCTTTCGACTTGTCCGTTAGCTTGTGGATGTGCGACTGACGCAATGTCAAGCCGGATATTTTTCTCGTTGCAGAATTCAGCCAATTCTCCCATAGAGAAGTTACTCCCGTTGTCACTGATAATGCTATGTGGATAACCATACCGGATTATAACATCCTCGACAAATCTTTTGGCTGTTGCTGCATCACACCTAGTGACAGGTTTAGCCTCAATCCATTTGGTGAATTTATCCACCATCAGTAAGAGGTGAGTAAATCCACTTGGAGCTTGTTTAAATGGTCCTACAATATCAAGCCCCTAGACCGCAAAGGGCCATGTTATAGGTATTCTTCGCAGCTGATCAGCCGGAACATGAGCTTGCTTGGTGTACTTTTGGTAGCCTTTGGACGTCTTGACTAGTCGTTTGGCATCTGCCTGAGATGTAAGCCAAAAAAATCCGTGTCTAAAAGCTTTTGCCACTAAATATTTGGCTGTAGTGTGGTGACCACACTCGCCTTCGTGGATTTCTCTTAAGATTTCCACTCCTTCTTCCGGAGATACACAGCGCTGAAAAACCCCATAAACACGCCGTTTAGGGAGCTCACCTTTAACAATAGTATAGGATTTTTCTCGTCAGATAATCTGCCAGCTCAACACCTCGTCTTCGGGTAATTTGCCATCTACCAAATAATCGAGGTAGGGTTGAGTCCATCTGGGAATTACAGCCAGAACTGCTATCAAAGGTGAGTCGGATTTGGTCGGATATTCCTCATCTACTCCCTTTATTGAGGGAACTTTGAGGTGCTCTAAAAAAGCGCTATCCGGGACCTCTTTCCGCGCAGAATCTATCTGAGATAATGCGTCTGCTTCCTCATTTTCTGCGCGAGGGATGTGTGGAACTTCGAACCCTTCGAACGATTTAGATAGATCATCCACGACAGCTTTATATGCTGTCATGTGTTTATTTGCATTACAAATATCCGACACTTGTTGAGCAACAAGATCCGAATCTCCATAACACATCAAACGTCGGATGTCAATATCCTTAGCAATCCGGATCCCATGCAGCAATGCTTCATACTCGGCAATATTGTTTGTCGCTATGAAGTGGATCTATAACACGTATAAAAGTTTGTCTCCTTGGGGTGATTTGAGCACCACGCCAGCCCCCGAGCCCCCTCGAGCCTTAGACCCATCAAAAAGAGGGTCCAATATTCCGACTCAGGGAGGATCATGTTCTCCTTCGTCTCTGTCCAATCTGTGACAAAGTCAGCAAGGATCTAGGATTTGATTGCTGTCCGAGGTTTATACTCAATATCGAAAGCTGAAAGCTCTATGCCCCATTTGGCGACGCGTCCTGTGGCGTCACTGTTGTTGATTATATCTCTCATGGGAGTTGTGCTCACCATGGTAATTGGATTCTCCTGAAAGTAGTGTCGTAACTTAACAGATGCTAGAAAAACACCGTAAGCCAACTTTTGATAGTGCGGATACCGCTGTTTTGATTCTGTCGGGACCTTGCAGACAAAGTAAGTCGAATGCTGCACCAGGTGTTCCTGATTTTCCTCTAGTCTCTCCACTACCATGACCATACTAACGACCTTATTTGTTGTAGCAAGGTAGAGCAGCATCGGTTCCTTAGGTTCCGGCGTTGCAAGGATAGGAGCAGATGAGAGTACTCTCTTCAGATTTTGTAGTGCAGCTTCAGCTTCGTCAGTCCAAACAAAATCCTTGGCCTTTTTCAGGAGTTTGTATAATGGTGCGGCTCTTTCAGCAAGCCGGCTTACAAATCGACTGACCGCAGCGATGCAACCAGTTAATCTTTGTACGTCCTTCAGGCGAGTTGGCCTGGAAATATTGAGTATAGCCTTGATTTTGTCTCGGTTCACCTCTATGCTTCTTTGAGACACGATGAAACCTAACAATTTTCCGGTTGGTATTCCAAAGAAGCATTTCTTCGGGTTAAGCATGATGTTGTATTTTCGTAGATTGGCAAATGTTTCCTCCAAGTCGGAAATCAGCGTTTCCTTCTTTTTGGACATTACCGCGATGTCATCCACGTATTCATGTACATTGTGTCCGAGTTGGTCATGAAGGCAACGCTGCATCGTAGTAACCGGAATGGTACGTAGCTCCTGTGTTCTTCAGCCCGAAGGGCATCGTAACAAAACAGAAGGTTTCGAAGGGGGTTATGAATGAAGTTTTGAATTTTTCATATTCCTTCATCCGGATTTGGTGATAACCGGAATATGCGTCGACAAAACAGAGGAGTTCCGAGCCTGCCGTAGAATCGATAACTTGATCAATTCTAGGCAGAGCAAACGGATCGTTTGGACAAGCCTTGTTCAAGGCAGTATAATCAACACACATCCTTAAATCAGTGGTGTCCTTTTTAGGGACCATTACAAGATTGGCCGACCACTCAGTGTGGATGACCTCTTCTATGAATCCGGCTAACTCGAGCCGTGCTAGTTCCTTAGCTATTGCCTTACGCTTTTCGTCACCAAACCGTCGTAGGGACTGTTTGACGGGTTTAGCGTTCGGGTATACATTTAGAGAGTGCTCGGCAAGTTCTCTAGGTACGTCGGTCATGTCAGATGGCTGCCATGCGAAGATATCTTGATTTGCTTAGAGGAACTTGACGAGCGCGCTTTCCTATGTGCTACTTAGGCCTACGCCTATCTGGGTCACCTTGGAGGGGTCATCATCCTTCAACGGTGCTTTCTTCGTCTCTTCCGATGCCTTGAACTCCGGATTTGGCTTTTTCACCTCCTTCTTCGTTGCGGGCACCTCGGATGGATCTATGCTCTTCTTGATCTCCTGGTACTCCTGGGCGTGCAGCACGGATTCGACAAAGGCGGCATTTCTATCCTCGCACCCTCGCGCTTTCTTCGGGTCTCCCCTGATGGTGATCACACCGTTGGGACCTGGAATTTTCATCATATTGTAAATGTAACACGGACGAGCCATAAAAGCCTAGTAAGCCAGACGTCTGAATATAGCGTGGTATGCGCTCTTGAACAGGACCACTTCGAAGGAAAGTCCCTCCGTCCGATAGTTCTTTAGAGTTCCAAAGGTAACATCCAAGTAATCTCTCCCAGGGAATTAGCTTGTCTTCCTGGGACAACTCCGTGAAAGATCACAGAGCTATGGTTCAGCTGGGTTTCCGAGATCTTCATCCATCGTAGCGTTTCGACATAGAGAATATTGATGCTGCTACAACCGTCCACGAGGGTCTTGGAGAAACCATAACCGTCATGAGGGTCTTGGAGAATATTGATGCAGCTACCACCATCCATGATGCTGCTACCACTGACATAGAGAACAATTGCATTGAGCTCGTGGAGAACTGCTTTCTTGACCTTTGCTGGTTGAGATCCGAGGAAGGTGACATAAGTGTCCTTCTTGGTGGGAAAAGTTTTCTTCCCTTCCGGCTTGGGATTTGAAGTATCAGCTTCCTCCATGTCAGAATCTTCCTTGGTCTCTTTGTATTTTTCGGGATTCTTCTTTCCCTTCTTCTGCTTAGCTTTGTAGCCCGCGGTGGCATCTCTTTTGATGTCGTCATTGAAACGACATTCGGCGTTGGTGTGGGACGAGCCCCCATTGGCGTCTAGGTGATGCACACATGGGTTATTGGCAATGTCGGCCCAAGAGTAGGTTTTGCCTGGTTGCTGTTCTCCTCTACCTTGACCCTTGAAGTCCCACGGCCACGCTCGCGTCCTCCGCCATGTCCTCCTCATCCTCCAGACCCGGAAAACAGTAGTAACCACCGCTGTTTCCACGTTGGGTTTTTCTTCCGAGGTGTTTTTTGTGCTTCTGAGCTTGTTGCTTTGGTTGTCTTGCCGACTGAGGCCCAGCTAGGACGTTCAGTAATCCCTCTGCATCGTCGTCAGCATCTACATACTTGCTCGCTGTTTCTATCATCTCTCCCAAATCAGTGACCTTGTCACACTTCAAGCGGTGACGTAGTAGACCAATTGGGAGTCCTGCGATGAAAGATTGAATCGCGGTTGATCGTTTACTCCTTCACAGGAGTTCTTGGTGTCGGTCCATCGTCCGAGGTAATCCCGGCAAGTTTCTCCGGCTTTCTAGGTGCAACGTTGTAGGTCTCCGACCGAATAGGGCCTCCGATATGTGCCTTCGAAATTCCGAAAGAATGCACTTTGCATGTCATACCAGTTAAGGATGGTGTTCTCCGGAAGTTCATTGAGCCATAATCGCGCTGTCTTCCGCAACATAAGTGGGAGATATCGGGTTGCGACCAGGCTGTTTCCGCCTTTGGCGATGCAGCAAGCTTGGAAAAAATCCTGTAGCCAAGCATCAAGCCAAGCAATGCCATCGTAGGCTTAGATGTGCCTTGATATAGCAAATCCTTCCAGGAATCTTGTAGCTCTGATGCGTGGTCCAAAGCACTTTGGGCCCACGTACATGTCATCGTTTTCATAGCGCTACGCCTCTATGTTGGACTTGATCGTATGCCTTGTGTCGATCGGGGATAGATATCGTCCCGAATGTCGGCTGTGGCTGCAGTGCCTTGGAGCCGGACTTCGGCTTCTGCCACCACCTCCTCCACCTCGTCGTCCTCCATGCTCTCCTTGGGAGCCGTTGTGATGACTGCTTGGTGGAGATGGTGGGGCAGCTGAATTGTTTTCGGCTGATCGCCGGTCTCCGTCCGGAGGATCATTATTGCGGTTCCGGGGAGGATCTTGACTACGACGAGCCCCCTGCCGGCTTGTCCCAGCATGGTTTCCGTCATTCCTTCGTCCGTCGTTCCCACCACAGTGGGGCTGAGCCGGACGGCTTGCATGTCTAGGAGGTGGCATTTTTTGACGATCCTCCTCCCGACGTTTCTATTTATATTCTCCCCTTCGATCATTAGACTCTCGTCGAGGAGGGTTCCTTGGATTCAGTGCAGAAATGGCATCTTTCTCGGCCGCTGGAGCGACGTTGCTCCAGTTACGTGTAGTTCTGTGATGGTGTCGTGACAATCCGGTTCTTGAATATTTGTCTTCCCGGCGTTCGGGGTGATGATACTGTGCTCGGACGTAATGGGATCTTACGTCTGCCCATGCCGGATCTGTGCGACATTGGTTGGAATTTGAGACCAGTTTTTGACTTCCGGACAGGGCGACCTTTTGCTGCTCCAGTCCCTTATTGAGTAGTTTGATACCCAAACGGATCTCCTCCGGTCCTAGATTAGCTGATAGAATTTCTCGAGCCAGGACAGTATTCTATACTGGGGTTGGGTATACCCAATCTCCTTTCCTATCTTTCCATGGATTCCCCATCTCATCTCCAAAAAGGACGGCACGGACATGTGGGAATTGGTCGTCATTGGTGTGACGCTTCCGTATCTTCTGATGCAACCGAGACATGTAGTCCTTAGTTTCCATGCGTTTCTTCTGCACCTCGATGTTTTTGGCTTCATCGAGGAGTTGTTGACGACGCGCTTCTAGGGCTTGCACCCTTTCGTCCAGCTCTTCCGCAGTAAGTTCTGCGGCTGTAGGGATAGGTGTGGTTAATGCAACATCGATGAGTTTACACGCACCTTCGGTGATCACGTGTCCATCCACCGATGCTTCTTTTTTCGGCTCTTTTGGGATAAGTGCTCCATCTGAGTCTTCCTCGTATTCCTCGGCAATCACCTCCTTAGTCAGAGGGTCTTTTGCCGGGGTCTTGTTCTTCTTGTTCCTCTCTTTGCCTTCTTGGCAGCGTTGGTAGCAAAGACGGCTTTGGGTCCATTTCCCGGAGTCAAGCTCTGATCGGTACTTTCGGACATCTGGCACTCGGGATTATCTCTGACGTCCATGTCATCCTGCGCTTTGGGAGAGTGTTCCCCGGATCCTTCATCCATGGCTTCTCCTTCTTCTGCAGCTTTGGAGTTATACTCCTCTTCATATTCCGCGGAGAACTTTCAGAAATCTGCTGACGTCATAGATTCATCCGAGGACGTGGGAGCGTCAGCGTTTGTTCCAATTTCCTCCAGCACAGAGTTGGTGTTTTCTCCAGCATCGGTAGAGCCGGATCCGGATCCCACGTATCCGACGAAGTGCGACGCGTGCTTCCTGAGGTACCTGCGGCCTTAGCGATCAGCCATGTCAAAACTTTTGATGGTCTCGAGGATTGCATCCGTGCTTTCGCCTTGCAGTATCATACGTCTTAGTGTGTACCTCAAAAAAGGCATGTCTGTCCCGGCGTCATCAGAGGCGGAATCAGTGTCGTTGATATGCTCCACCTAAAATTTCGACTTCCACGGGTGGGTCGATCTGGGATCTGGCTTCTCTAGGGAGATCCACTCCAGATTCGACTTGGACCGCTAGGTCCTCTTCAGGCTCGGATTTCTCCACTATCTCCGAAATTGGTGCGGGCTAGGTGGGATTAGGGTTTTTCTGAGATCTGGAACTCTGCCGCCTCCGCGGACAAAGGGGACCCAGAAGATTCTTCTGCCTCTATCATCACCGCTGGGGTGGGTTGGGCAGGTTTAGCGAAACCGATGTAAACATCGATCTCGCCAAAAGACATGATTGTGTAGGCAGTCACAGCATCCCTATCCGGAATCCAGGTCCCATCGAGAACGATAAGAGGGACGTCGCTGGCGTAGAGGATGCGGCCGATAGTGATAGTCTCGCTGATTCTGATTCTTGCAGATTCTGCTCGAAACGCAGATCCGAAGCTCACTTGCCCCACGGTGGGCGCCAACTGTCGTCGGATTGAGGACAAGTACGCCATGAGGGGGTCCTCGAGGCGTGCGGAAGAGAGGGGTGTGAGACGTACGGTGTTCCAGGACAGTGAGCACACAAGTTTACCCAGGTTCGAATCCGCCGGCTTTGGACGGATCCTACTCCTGCTAGCAATCCAGTAATACGGAAGAGCCGGAACATGGGTTACAAGGGTTTTGCCTGTGCGAGTTGAGGGTCTAAAGTATTGGGTTCCCTAAAGGCTCTCCCTAGGACGGCTATATAGATATTCGGCCTAGGGTTTACAGGAGAGATCTATCCGGCTACGACTAAGAGTTGGTTACAGAGTACATCTTGAACTACAAGTAACATTATGGGCCTAAGTCGGTAAGTCTTCTGGCCTTCCCGTAGCCGGATTGGACTCCGTCTTCTCTCCATGAGTGGGCCGCCCGTGAAGCAAAGCTCTAACCCGAAGTGGGACACCCCTGGTTAGTGAGGAATTGTGAGGATACCCAGAAAGTATATCCCAACAACTTGATATCTCCTTGATCCACGAACTGGCAAATAAGGTGGTACCGCTATGAGTATATGTTTGTTCTTCTTGTGTTGTCTAGGTTCCTTGGCTTGTGCGATAGCACCATTGTTGTCACAATACGCGTCTAACAGATTGGACGAGCCCTGAACCACACCAATATACTCAGCCTCTGTCGTAGACGCAGACACCGTCTCTTGCTTGGAACTCTTCCAGCTCATAGCCCCTCTGTTTATCACAAACACATATCCGGATTGTGAACGAAAATCATCCGAGTCAGTGAGATAACTCGCATTCGTGTAACCCTTTACACTGAGTTCATCCTCACCTCCATAAACCAGGAACATATCCTTAGTTCTTCTCAAGTACTTAACGATATTTTTAGCTGCTGCCCAGTGGATTTCTCCAGGGTCAGCCTGGTATCTGCTCACAACACTTAGAGCATAGGAAACATCCGGCCTAGTACAAATCATAGCGTACATGATGGATCCGACTGTAGAAGCGTACATAATCGCTCTCATCCGACTTCGCTCATCAGTTGTCGAAGGACACTGAGTCTTGCTAAGTTTTACGCCGTGGGACATCGGTTAGAACCCCTTCTTAGATGATTCCATGTTGAACTTCTTCAACACTTTGTCCAAGTATGTACTTTGACTCAATCCAATGAGCCGTCTTGATCTATCTCTATTGATCCGGATTCCTAGTATGTAAGTTGCCTCACCCAAGTCCTCATCGAAAAACTCCTTTCCAATGATTCCTTGGTTCTTGTAACATCCGTACATCATTTACAATCAGTAATATGTCATCCACATATAAGATCAAAAAGTTCACCTTTCTCCCACTTAACTTCTTGTATAAACAAGATTCATGATCACTCTTGATGAAGCCAAACGATTTGACTACCTCATCAAAGCGAATGTTCCAACTCCGAGATTCTGGTTCAACCCATAAATGGATTTCCAAAGTTTGCATACCTTGTCAGCATTAGCCGGATCGACAAAACCCTTAGGTTGTATCATTTACACGTCCTCGGGTAAATTTCCATTAAGGAAAGTCGTCTTGACATCCATTTGCCATATCTCATAGTTGAAATAGGCTGCTATAGCTAACATGATCCGAACTGATTTAAGCATCGCCACGGGAGAGAAAGTCTCATCGTAGTCACTCCTTGAACATGTCGGAACCCCTTCATGACAAGCCGTGCTTTATAGACAGAAACATTTCCATCCATATCAGTTTTCTTCTTAAAGACCCATTTGGACTCGACGGGTCTTGCACCATCTAGCAGATCAACCAAGTTCCAAACTTGATTTTCATCCGTGGACTTTAACTCGGATCTCATGGCTCCTAGCCACGACTCAGAATCAGATCCCACCATCGCTTCCAAATAAGTTGCCGGCTCATCACTATCTAACAACAACACATCACGAACACTTCGCAATCTGGCCGATATTCGCAGAGTTGGTCGAGCTGCCGGCTCAAGTACCACGATTGGATCAACCTCTAAGGCTTTTGCTGACTCGCTGCTGGCTGGTATCTCTCGAATTTCTTCGAGCTGCACCATGCTCCCACTGACTCCCCGACCTGAGAAACTCTTTCTCAAGGAAGACACCGTTCCGAGCGACAAGCACTTTGCCCTCTTCTCGGTTGTAGAAGTAGTAACCCAAGGTTTCCCTCAGATACCCCACGAAAATACACTTATCCGACTTAGCTGTAAGCTTGTCCGACTGAAGTCACTTGACAAAAGCTCCATAACCCCAAAACTTAAGAAAAGAAAAACTCGTCTCTTGCCAGTCCACATCTCATGTGGTGTCTTCTCTACCGACTTTGATGGTACTCTGTTTAGTGTGAACGCTGCAGTCTCTAGACAATAACCCCAAATGATAAATGCAGATCTGTCTGACTCAGCATTGATCGTACCATGTCCAACAAGGTTCGATTCCACCTTTCCGACACACTGTTCCTCTGTGGCGTTCCTGGAGGAGTGAGCTGAGGAACTATTCCACAACTCTTAAGATGGTCATCAAACTCATGGCTCATGTATTCGCCTCCTCGGTCCGACCGAAGAAACTTTATTTTTTGCCGAGTTGATTTTGTACCTCATTCTGGAATTCCTTGAACTTTTCAAAGGATTCTGACTTATGTTTCATCAAGAAGATATATCCATACCTACTCAAATCACTAGTGAAGGTAATGAAGTACTCATAACCACCTCTGGTTGTCATGCTCATTGGGCCACATACATCAAAATGTACTAGTCCCAATAAGTTGGACGCCCTTTCACAACTCTTTGCAAAAGGTGTCTTGGTCATTTTGCCGAGTAGGCAGGATTCACATGTCTCGAACGACTCCAAGTTGAATAATTGTTATTACATTCCTAGTATGGGTCGAAACATTTTATCACCTTCATGTTTGATGAGGGATGGTTATTCATTCGCGAGTACAAACAATGGTTGTGTAATCTCTAAGAATGCTATGTTTGTGGCTGATGCTCCCATTGTGAATGGGTTATTTATTTTAAATCTTGATAATGCATGTGTTTACAATGTTAGTGCTAAAAGGCTTCGGCCAAATGATTTGAGTCCTACCTATCTATGGCATTGTCGTTTGGGGCATATAAGTGAAAAGCGCATGAAGAAGCTCCATGGTGATGGTCTTCTAACTTCGTTTGATTTTGAATCATACGAGACATGTCAAGCTTGTTTACTTGGAAAGATGACCAAGACGCCTTTTACGGGGTTTCCCGAGAGAGCGACAGACTTGTTGGAACTCATACATACTGATGGTATGTGGACCAATGAGCACGACAGCCAGAGGAGGATATCACTACTTCATTACTTTCACTGATGATTTCAGTAGATATGGCTATGTCTACTTGATGAAGCATAAGTCTGAAACTTTTGAAAAGTTCAAGAGTTTTCAAAATGAGGTAGAGAATCAACGTGGCAAGAAAATAAAGGCCTTGCGATCTGATCGCGGAGGCGAATATTTGAGTCACGAGTTTAGCAATCATCTTAAGAGTTGCGGAATTGTTCCACAGCTCACGCCGCCCGGAACGCCTCAAAGAAACGGGGTCTCTGAACGGCGTAATCGAACTTTGTTGGACATGGTTCGATCGATGATGAGCCAGTCGGATTTACATTATCATTTTGGGGTTACGCGCTAGAAACACAGCTTTCACACTAATAGGTACCATCTAAATCCGTAGTAAGACACCATATGAGATGTGGACGGAAGAATCCCAGTTTGTCTTTTCTAAGATTTGGGGTTGTGATGCATTGTCAAGCGACTTCAGTCGGACAAGCTAACACCCAAATCGGATAAGTGCATTTTTGTGGGATACCCAAGGGAAACCTTAGGGTATTACTTCTACAACCGAGAAGAGGGCAAAGTGTTTGTCGCTCGTAGCGGTGTTTCCTAGAGAAAGAGTTTCTCACAAAGGAACGAGTGGAAGGGTCGGTGCGACTTGAAGAAGTTCAAGATGAGCCAGTCGGGGATGCTTCTACGAGTGATGCTATTGTAGCAGAACAAGTTGAGGAACCCGTGGCAATAGAAGCACCACAACCACGAAGGTCGGCGAGGCTCCGCGAAGCGCGAGAGTTATTATTGTTAGACAATGATGAGCCTGCGACCTATGCAGAAGCGATGGTGGACCCAGACTCTGAGAAATGGCTGATTGCATGAGATCCGAGATAGAGGTCCATGGGAGACAATCAAGTTTGGAACTTGGTTGACCTGCCTGATGGTTTTAAAGCCATCGAGTGCAAGTGGATCTATAAGAAGAAGATTGATATGGATGGAAATGTTCACATCCATAATGCTCGACTTGTTGCAAAGGTTTTCGACAAGTTCAAGGAGTTGACTACGACGAGACTTCTCGCCCGTAGCGATGCTTAAATCTATACGGATCATTCTAGCCATGCTGCACATTTCGATTATGAGATATGGCAAGATGGACGTCAAGACGGCTTTCTTAAATGGAATCCTTTCTGAGGACGTGTATATGATGCAGCCCGAAGGTTTTGTCGATCCAAACAATGCTGGAAAGGTATGCAAACTTCAAAAGTCTATTTATGGGCTGAAGCAAGCATCTCGGAGTTGGAACATTCGATTTGATGAAGTTGTAAAGGAGTTTGCTTCACCAAAAACGAACAAGAACCATGTGTGTATAAGAAAGAAAATGGGAAATCACTTGTGTTTCTATCTTATATGTGGAGACATAGTATTGATTGGAAATGACATTCCTATGCTCGAGTCTGTTAAGACCTCATTGAAAATAGTTTTCTATGAAGGACTTGGGAAGAAGCGGCATATATTTTGGGGTATCAAGATCTATAGAGATAGATCAAGGAGTCTAATTGGATTAGCCAGAGTACGTACATTGACAAAGTGTTGAAACGGTTCAGCATGGAAGAGGCTAGAGGGGGTTCTTGCCCATGTCTCACGGCATTAAACTCAGGCAAGACTCAGTGTCCTTCGAACCACTGATGAGCGAGAACGCATGAGTAGGGTTCCATATGCTTCGGCTCTATTGGATCCATCATGTATGCAATGACAGGTACTCGCCCAGATGTTTCCTATGCTCTAAGTGTTTACGAGCAGATACCAGGCTGATCCAGGTGAGATTCCCTGGACAGCGGTAAAGAATATCCTTAAGTACTTGAGAAGGACTAAGGATATGTTCCTAGTTTATGGAGGTGAGGTTGAACTCGGTGTAAAGGGTTACACAGATGCGAGTTACCTTAATGACTCAGATGACTCGAAGTCGCAATCAGTTTATTGTGTTTGTCATGAATGGTGGTGCTGTAGCTGGAAAAGTTCCAAGCAAGATACAGTGGCCTCCTCTTCAACAGAAGCTGAAATATATTGCTGCCTCGAGGCTGCAAAGAAGCTGTTGGATTAGGAATTTCCTGATCGCTCTTTGTGTGGTTCCGGGCTCGTCCAATCCCTTGGACGTTTATTGTGACAACATGGTGCTATGCACAAGCCAAAGAACCTAGACAGCACCAGAAGAACAAACATATTCGCATGCGCTACCATCTGATTCGTGAGTTCATTGATGAAGGTAGTGTCATGTTATGCAAAATACATACGACTCAAATGTTGCTGATCCCTTGACTAAGCCACTCCCGCAGCCTGCGCATGAAGCGCACACAAGAGCAATAGGTATTAGATACTGTCTAGATTGACTCTAGTGCAGTGGGAGACTGAAGGAAATATGCCCTAGAAGGCAATCATAGAGATATTGTATTTCATGTGTATCCATGAGTTATTATAATGTTCCTTGAATACCCATATACCAGGCAACCTGTATTGATTGACAATTATGTGAATTGTTTGTGAAACTCTTTACTTGTATGGTTATCTAATAATTGTCCCTAGTCGGAGTTCATGCGAGGACACACGTGAATATTAGACTAGCACATCGATTGGTTGATGACTATGTTTCACAAGTCATTGACATGGAGATGTCAAACCAATGATGTGGACAAATGTTATGAACATGGGGTTGGACTGACCCAACATGAGACTAGCAATAATACTTGCAGCTCTCTACTACACATCGTGTACGTTTTGTCCTTAGACCTGAGATTGTCGCATGTACTTGAGATGTGGATCGACCCTACTTTGGGGCTATCAAACACTACTCCGTAACTGGGTAGTTATAAAGGTAGCTTTCGGGTTTGTCTGATACATGCTGCAAGGCATCGGTCATCAAGATGGATTTGCCCCTCTCTACTTGAGAGAGATATCTCTGGGCCCCTCGAGTGATCGGATCCAGAAATGCATGGCCGTGCTACATATGGTTAGAGTTAAACCTAGTAAAGGGATTCTGAATCATAGTATCGAGAAAGAGAGGTCAGCTTAGAGCGAGACCAAATATCGTGAGGCAAGGGAAAGACATGTACTCAACCTTGTGATGGTTCGTCCGAATGATCTTTATATGCGTTTGGAGTTGGCAGTCTTGCTAGAGGGCGCTACCAACTATTGACGGAGTAGTGTACTCGCTCATGTCTATACGTGTATGAACCTTAGGGGGTCACACACTTTAGGGCTGGAAGCCTAATGAGGATGGATCCGAATTAGACCAGGCTTAGGTCTGCTAATGGGCCTGCTAATGTAGAAGCCCACCAGGGATGCCTATATAAGAGGGAGTGAGGCGAGCTGAAAAGGAGAGAGCATTCCACCCAAGCCGCCACTCCTCTTCCGCCTGTGTTGCACGCGCAGACCTAGCAGTCTGGCGTGTAACGGCTTCCACTCCGGACGTGTGGATACCTCGGAGGTGCTGCATCTGTAGCACTTGGACGAGCCGCGCAAAGGGGAGCTGCTCGTGGACGAGGACGAGGAGGAGACGTAGACATCTACACTGCCGCGCAACGTGCTTCATCGAGTTCCGCACCTGCGCGTCTAGCGGTAATCCCGTGATCTATGACAATAGTATTCCTGGTTGACGCGGTAGAAATTTTTGATTTTACGCTAGTGTAGCCTACCCTTAACCCTTCAGTGGTATCAGAGCCGATGCTATTCAGTCATAGGTTTGGGAAGTTTGCATATGGTGATATGTAGATTGATATGAATGATATGATCGTTTGTATGGCGGTGTTTCTTGGATTGATCTATGATCTTACTTTCTGTGATCGTGATTCTAAGGTCGTCGAACGACTTACCCCTACCGGTCGGTTTCCGCCATCGGGGTAGACAGTGACACATAAATCCTTCTGAATCACGCGAAGATCAATATGATTGATCGAATCGGGAATTAGATCTGAATCGACGTACCGTGATCAAAGGAGTTTGGTCGAATCGGAACTATGGTCGGTTTATGGTAAATTGGATTTGCCGATCAAAATCCTTAAAGAAAATTGTATAGATTTGATCTCTCATTTTCACGAATGTTACCGCGAGGGCGCTGCCCCTTCGAACACCGCAGGGGGAGACCCCCTAGACCCCCCTTAGTCGTAGCCCCCTTTTTGTATCTCGTTAAGGTTCATAGGTGGTACGATTTCACATGATCCGGTAGAATGCATTCTATGCACAACTTTTTTTTGCAGGATTTATGTGATCAGTATGGCCCAAAAATGTATGTGATGCATGTATGTATTTTTTCATGACCTGCGTGTCGTGATTGGGCAACACGGCTAGAGCCATATGTGTTGTCAATTATTGTAATGGCCTGCGTGCCAACTTGTGATGATCCCAATACAATGTAATTTTTATTACTAGATGTTAGGAGTAATAGCTTGTATTAGTTCTTGGAGAACTCATCACTTGGAGGATGGCTCGCATAGAGCATGAAGATGGCGATCATCATGGTGGACAGGTTCTATGGCGATGGAGATCACCATGAGAAAATGGGCCATACTGTATCACATCTATGTGAATGCTATTCTTATACGTTTTACTACTATGCATGCTTAGATGATAGAAGTAGAACGATCCCTCACAAAGTTTAAGTTAAACCATGCCCTCCCAACCAAACCTTGCACCATCCTATGCCCTGTACAATCGTTGATGGGTCTATGATAATTAGGGTGCCACGGTTTTCCTTGGCTGGATGGGTTTGTATCGGATACCTACACGCATAAGGGTTGGTGAGCTTAACAAGGTCATCTTAACAGTTAAGGACCTTGGGGCATAAAGGTTGGGCGCCTAGTTTTGACATAGAGATGTCACCCAACAACAAGAGTCATATGTGATATGATTAGCAAAGGTTGCTTACCGATTTACCTTGTCTTCTAGCAGTGATGCTAAAGCTCACTAGTCGACTTGTTAATTGGGGATCTTGAATCACTTAGTATCAATAGAGGGATGTTGATTTAAGTGGGAGTATATGCTATTAAATTGTTTAATATGTTTTACTCTTTCATGGTTACATGGCTTAGTATTTTGCATATTTTTTTGTTGTAGATCAATGGCACCGAACAATTCATCACCTTTTGCTTTGCGTTCGATTCTTGAAAAGGATAAACTAAATGGAACAAACTATTCGGACTGGGTCCGTAACCTGAGAATTGTTCTCAGGGCTGAGAAAAAGGAAACTGTTCTGGATACCCCAATCCCGGATGAACCTGCTGATAATGCAACTGCTACCCTTAAGAATGCCTACAAGAAAGCATGTGATGAATCTCTTGAGGTCAGTTGTCTTATGCTTGCATGCATGGAACCTGATCTTCAAAACAGTTTGAGGATCAGGAAGCGTACGATATGATCGTTGCGCTTAAGGACATGTTCCAGACTCAGGCTAGGACTGAGAGGTACAATGTCGCTAAGTCCTTTGTGGAATGCAAGCTGGCAGAGGGAGCAGCTGTAGGCCCCCATGTGATCAAAATGGTTGGTTACAGTCAGACTTTGGAAAAGCTTGGTTTTCCATTAGGCCAAGAGTTGGCCACTGACTTCATTTTGGCATCTCTTCCATCTAGCTATGGGCATTTCATTTCGAACTACCATATGCATGGGGTGGAGAGGGGCCTTAATGAATTATGTGGGATGCTGAAAACAGCAGAATGTGACATTAAGAAGTGTGCAGGGCATAGCCATGTGATGGCTGTGCAGAACAAGCCTAGCTTCAAGAAAAAGGGCACTTCTTGGCAGAAGAAGAAGGGCAAGGCTAAGGATACGATCCCTAAGCCAAACCCTGCACCCAAGCAAAAGGCTGGTCCTGCAGGAGACACTGAGTGTTTCTTTTGTCACGAATATGGCCACTGGAAGAGAAACTGCAGCAAGTACCAGGCTTCTTTGAAGAAAAGTGGAAGTAAGAGTACTTCCCACTCAGGTACACTTGTTGTAAATGTTGTGGACATTTTTCTCGCAGATTCTTATGTTAACTCTTGGGTATTTGATACCGGATCGGTTGCTCATATTTGCAATTCGATGCAGGGGCTAATAAGGACTAGAGAAGTGCAAAAAGGCGAAGTGGATTTTCGCGTCGGAAATAAAGCAAGGGTTGCTGCATTGTTCGTCGGCGTCATGCAACTTCACCTTCCGTCAGGATTTATCATGGAGTTGAATAATTGTTATTACATTCCTAGTATGGGTCGAAACATTTTATCACCTTCATGTTTGATGAGGGATGGTTATTCATTCGCGAGTACAAACAATGGTTGTGTAATCTCTAAGAATGCTATGTTTGTGGCTGATGCTCCCATTGTGAATGGGTTATTTATTTTAAATCTTGATAATGCATGTGTTTACAATGTTAGTGCTAAAAGGCTTCGGCCAAATGATTTGAGTCCTACCTATCTATGGCATTGTCGTTTGGGGCATATAAGTGAAAAGCGCATGAAGAAGCTCCATGGTGATGGTCTTCTAACTTCGTGATTTTTTGAATCATACGAGACATGTCAAGCTTGTTTACTTGGAAAGATGACCAAGACGCCTTTTACGGGGTTTCCCGAGAGAGCGACAGACTTGTTGGAACTCATACATACTGATGTATGTGGACCAATGAGCACGACAGCCAGAGGAGGATATCACTACTTCATTACTTTCACTGATGATTTCAGTAGATATGGCTATGTCTACTTGATGAAGCATAAGTCTGAAACTTTTGAAAAGTTCAAAGAGTTTCAAAATGAGGTAGAGAATCAATGTCAAGGCAAGAAAATAAAGGCCTTGCGATCTGATCGCGGAGGCGAATATTTGAGTCACGAGTTTAGCAATCATCTTAAGAGTTGCGGATTGTTCCACAGCTCACGCCGCCCGGAACGCCTCAAAGAAACGGGGTCTCTGAACGGCGTAATCGAACTTTGTTGGACATGGTTCGATCGATGATGAGCCAGTCGGATTTACCATTATCATTTTGGGGTTACGCGCTAGAAACAGCAGCTTTCACACTAAATAGGGTACCATCTAAATCCGTAGTTAAGACACCATATGAGATGTGGACTGGAAAGAATCCCAGTTTGTCTTTTCTAAAGATTTGGGTTGTGATGCATTTGTCAAGCGACTTCAGTCGGACAAGCTAACACCCAAATCGGATAAGTGCATTTTTGTGGGATACCCAAGGGAAACCTTAGGGTATTACTTCTACAACCGAGAAGAGGGCAAAGTGTTTGTCGCTCGTAGCGGTGTTTTCCTAGAGAAAGAGTTTCTCACAAAGGGAACGAGTGGAAGGTCGGTGCGACTTGAAGAAGTTCAAGATGAGCCAGTCGGGGATGCTTCTACGAGTGATGCTATTGTAGCAGAACAAGTTGAGGAACCCGTGGCAAGAAGCACCACAACCACGAAGGTCGGCGAGGCTCCGCGAAGCGCGAGAGTTATTATTGTTAGACAATGATGAGCCTGCGACCTATGCAGAAGCGATGGTGGACCCAGACTCTGAGAAATGGCTGATTGCCATGAGATCCGAGATAGAGTCCATGGGAGACAATCAAGTTTGGAACTTGGTTGACCTGCCTGATGGTTTTAAAGCCATCGAGTGCAAGTGGATCTATAAGAAGAAGATTGATATGGATGGAAATGTTCACATCCATAAAGCTCGACTTGTTGCAAAAGGTTTTCGACAAGTTCAAGGAGTTGACTACGACGAGACTTTCTCGCCCGTAGCGATGCTTAAATCTATACGGATCATTCTAGCCATTGCTGCACATTTCGATTATGAGATATGGCAGATGGACGTCAAGACGGCTTTCTTAAATGGAATCCTTTCTGAGGACGTGTATATGATGCAGCCCGAAGGTTTTGTCGATCCAAACAATGCTGGAAAGGTATGCAAACTTCAAAAGTCTATTTATGGGCTGAAGCAAGCATCTCGGAGTTGGAACATTCGATTTGATGAAGTTGTAAAGGAGTTTGGCTTCACCAAAAACGAACAAGAACCATGTGTGTATAAGAAAGAAAATGGGAAATCACTTGTGTTTCTAATCTTATATGTGGATGACATATTATTGATTGGAAATGACATTCCTATGCTCGAGTCTGTTAAGACCTCATTGAAAAATAGTTTTTCTATGAAGGACTTGGGAGAAGCGGCATATATTCTGGGTATCAAGATCTATAGAGATAGATCAAGGAGGCTAATTGGATTAAGCCAGAGTACGTACATTGACAAAGTGTTGAAACGGTTCAGCATGGAAGAGGCTAAGAAGGGTTTCTTGCCCATGTCTCACGGCATTAAACTCAGCAAGACTCAGTGTCCTTCGACCACTGATGAGCGAGAACGCATGAGTAGGGTTCCATATGCTTCGGCTATTGGATCCATCATGTATGCAATGACATGTACTCGCCCAGATGTTTCCTATGCTCTAAGTGTTACGAGCAGATACCAGGCTGATCCAGGTGAGATTCACTGGACAGCGGTAAAGAATATCCTTAAGTACTTGAGAAGGACTAAGGATATGTTCCTAGTTTATGGAGGTGAGGTTGAACTCGGTGTAAAGGGTTACACAGATGCGAGTTACCTTAATGACTCAGATGACTCGAAATCGCAATCAGGTTATGTGTTTGTCATGAGGTGGTGCTGTGAGCTGGAAAAGTTCCAAGCAAGATACAGTGGCCTCCTCTTCAACAGAAGCTGAATATATTGCTGCCTCGGAGGCTGCAAAGGAAGCTGTTTGGATTAGGAATTTCCTGATCGCTCTTGGTGTGGTTCCGGGCTCGTCCAATCCCTTGGACGTTTATTGTGACAACAATGGTGCTATTGCACAAGCCAAAGACCTAGACAGCACTAGAAGAACAAACATATTCGCATGCGCTACCATCTGATTCGTGAGTTCATTGATGAAGGTAGTGTCATGTTATGCAAAATACATACGGACTCAAATGTTGCTGATCCCTTGACTAAGCCACTCCCAGCCTGCGCATGAAGCGCACACAAGAGCAATAGGTATTAGATACTGTCTAGATTGACTCTAGTGCAAGTGGGAGACTGAAGGAAATATGCCCTAGAGGCAATCATAGAGATGATTGTATTTCATGTGTATCCATGAGTTATTATAATGTTCCTTGAATACCCATATACCAGGCAACTTGTATTGATTGACAATTATGTGAATTGTTTGTGAAACTCTTTACTTGTATGGTTATCTAATAATTGTCCCTAGTCGGAGTTCATGCGAGGACACACGTGAATATTAGACTAGCACATCGATTGGTTGATGACTATGTTTCACAAGTCATTGACATGGAGATGTCAAACCAATGATCTGGACACATGTTATGAACATGGGGTTGGACTGACCCAACATGAGACTAGCAATAATACTTGCAGCTCTCTCTACACATCGTGTACGTTTTGTCCTTAGACCTGAGATTGTCGCATGTACTTGAGATGTGGATCGACCTACTTTGGGGCTATCAAACACTACTCCCGTAACTGGGTTAGTTATAAAGGTAGCTTTCGGGTTTGTCCTGATACATGCTGCAAGGCATCGGTCAATCAAGATGGGATTTGCCCTCTCTACTTGAGAGAGATATCTCTGGGCCCCTCGAGTGATCGGATCCAGAAATGCATGGCCGTGCTACTATGGTTAGAGTTAACCTAGTAAAGGGATTCTGAATCATAGTATCGAGAAAGAGAGGTCAGCTTAGAGCTAGACCAAATATCGTGAGGCAAAGGGAAAGACATGTACTCAACTTGTGATGGTTCGTCCCGAATGATCTTTATATGCGTTTAGG